>CM049414.1:26362500-26370000 GCA_026929865.2 Hyperoplus lanceolatus | reverse complement strand
TGTGTGTGCGTGCGTGCGTGAGTGAGTGAGAGAGAGAGAGAGGGTGATAGATAGAGGGAGAGAGTGTGTGTTTGTCTATCTGTGCATGTGTTCATATCTGCGCGTGTGTGTGTGTGTGTGTGTGTGTAAGTCCATTTTCCTGATACTTACAGACTTTCTTGTACTTGTAGAACAGTGTTGGTATCAAATTATTAGAGATGTATTTATTTACCTTGGATCTCAGGGATCTTCTCTGTTGGTGCAGGAGTCGCCACTTTTCTGTAGAAAAAATAAAACTAAAAGTATTATATCAATAATTTCAGCGTTGTGTTTGAGCCAGTGTTTAAATCAGCAGTCTAATTTTTCAACCTTTTATTTCTACAGATAAATCCCACTGAGACCGAAGACTCTTTTTCAAGGGAGACCTGTTTCCCATTCCCACGTTACCATTCACACACACATTCATACACCGATAGCAGCAGGCTAACTATCGACATTCACACGAGGCAAGGTGGGTGAAGTGTCTTGCCCGAGGACACAACAACCATGACACAGGTGGCAGGGCGGGGATCGAACCTCCAACCCTTTGATCATCAGCCGACCCGCTCTACCACCTGAGCCACAGTCACCCCTAATGTTAATGAGAGTTGAAAACATATATATAATATTGCTGAATATTCATTGAGTATTTCTGTCTATTTATCCTTCCTTTTACTACAATATCTAGCTGGTAAGGTTAGATTTAAACACAGTTGTCTTTACTTTTGTGTCTAATTTTTTAACCCTAAAAGGCTTAGGGCCAGTTTCACAGACATGGATTTAGCCTATAGTCCTTATAGACTAAATGCAATTTTGGATGGAGATTGTCTATTTAAAGAACAGTGTAGACCAGAACTAGCCCTAATCCATCCCTGCGTTCCGAATCGCATACTTTCTACTATTTAGTATGGTAGAAAAAAGGATTTAGGATGTCCCGATTCTTGTGGCCAGATTTAGGATGTCCGGATGTCCTACTTCATGCGGCCAAGATTGTTAGTGTTGAAAACTGCATCCTATTTGGGGCGATTCTGACCCACAATCCGGTGCGCACGTGAAGTGACGTCACATCGACGAAGCCTCCATATGAAAACAAACGGGGATGAGACGGATATAAAAGCGAGAGGCAAGATCAAGGCGCAATGTTATGATGAAATAAGAGAGAAAAGTATGTCCCAATAGTATGCCTACTGCATCCTAACTAGATTCTTTTTATCGTCGGATGTAGTATGTAGAATAGAAATAAAGAAATCGGTTCGGGATTCGGAATGCAGGGTTTGTCTGTGAAACTGGCCCTTAATGTTTCATGTTTGAGACTAAGGTTTCTGAGATCTGTCACACTCACCTTGGTCTGGCCTCTCTGATCCGGGTCATTCTCTGTAAAGCAAAGAAAAAATATAATTTACTGTAAGTGTGTGTGTGTGTGTGTGTGTGTGTGTGTGTGTGTGTGTGTGTGTGTGTGTGTGTGTGTGTGTGTGTGTGTGTGTGTGTGTGTGTGTGTGTGTGTGTGTGTGTGTAACTGTACATGTGTGCTTGACTCTATGTGCATCTGTGTGTAAGTATGTATGTGTCTGTCTGTGTGTGTGTCTGTCTGTGTGTGTCTGTCTGTCTGTGTGTCTGTCTGTCTGTCTGTCCATCCGTCCGTCTGTCTGTGTGTCTGTCTGTCTGTGTGTCTCTCTCTGTCTGTCTGTCTGTGTGTCTGTCCGTCCGTCCGTCTGTCTGTGTCTCTCTCTCTCCCTCTCTCCCTCTCTCTCCCTCTTACCTTCTCTATCATGCTGATGTGTTCGTCTGAGCTGCTGAAGTTCTTGGCCAGGTCAGAGATGCACAGAGCCTCGTGCTGACAGGCGTGGACCCACCTCTGGTACTCTGCTGTGCCCGGAATACGGTCCAAGAATATCCTGAAGGCCTCCCACACTGCCTCCTGACACACTGACACACACACACACACACACACACACACACACACACACACACACACACACACACACACACACACACACACACACACACACACACACAGACACATACACATTACATTACATTACATTACATGTCGTTCATGCAGACGCTTTTATCCAAAGCGACTTACAACTGGAGCACACATTCATACACCGAAGCAGCAGCTATGGAGTGAGTGAGTGAGTGAGTGAGTGAGTGAGTGAGTGAGTGAGTGAGTGAGTGAGTGAGTGAGTGAGTGAGTGATGATGCCAACACATCTTGGTCCACCCTCAGGTTTTAGCGTCAACAGATAGATAGATATAGACAGACAGACAGACAGACAGACAGACAGACAGACAGACAGACAGACAGACATGTACTTGCAGCAGTAAATGGATAACTCGTTTGTATGATTCTAATGCAGCTTGACTTTGTTTGAGTCTAAATTAAACAAAAGATCAAAACAGAATAATTAGTTTTTGGGGAAAAGATGAAAGAAAGAGATAAAAATGGAGATAAAAGGATTTATGTTCAGAACAGAATTCAGTTCAAGGTTCTCTGCGTTCCAATCCCCGTACTTCCCTACTATTTAGTATGCCAGAAAAAGATTTAGGATGTCCCAATATATGCACGTCAATTGTAGTATGCTGAAAATACACAAATGCCCCACTAACACCAAAAGCATTTTGGAGTATTCATCTTTATACTTGACCTTTCTTGACGTAATGAAAAAAAAATCTTCCTTATCTGATTTTTTTTCTCTCCTGCCTGTGGCCTTAAAACTCTTCTGTACTTTAGTATGTAGTGAAGTAAAAAGACTAAAACTCTTCTGTACTTTAGTAGGTAGTGTAATAAAAAGATTAAAACTCTTTTGTACTTTAGTAGGTAGTGTAGTAAAAAGATTAAAACTCTTTTGTACTTTAGTAGGTAGTGTAGTAAAAATAAAGAGTATGTGATTTGGAACGCAGGGTAACCTCACTCCAAAGAGGAACATTAAAACCATGTGAGGTGTCTCTGTCATTCATAAAACACTGAGGACAACTTTAACTATATACAGCCAGATACCCAGCAAGTTATCTAGGTAAGTTCTTTGTAAAGGTGCTCCGAGGAACTTTCAGTGTGTGTTAATTCTAGCGCCCCTTTTGGACAAAAGCGGTAGTGTTTTTACCACGCCAGCTGTTGTTCCTGGGTGAACTTGCCCATGACAGTCTTATTTTTCCTCTGATCATACATTACATGTAACAGCAAACGAGACCATCAGTGCAAAGAATGCTATTTTTTATATAGTTTTTCTTAATGCCTTTGTCATGGGTATACGCTCACCCAGGAACAACAGCTGGCGTGGTAAAAACACTACTGCTTTTGTCCAAAGGGGGCGCTAGAATGAACACAAACTGAAAGTTCCTCGGAGCTCCTTTAACAGTATAAAAAACTCAACTTGCAGACTTCTTTTCTCTTCACCACCTGGCTATAAAAGTTGTGAGTCCTAAAATGTTTTGAAAACCGTCAGTTCATTTTGTTATTGAACAATCCTCTGACATTTGAGACAGCTGCCAAACCAGATAAGGTTTTTTATTGTGAAGAAACAGTTTGATTGCTTTTTTTAACACACACACACACACACACACACACACACAGACACACATACACGCGCGCGCAAGCACGCAGAAACGCGCACACACACACACGCAAACTATCAAGCACTATCACACACACACACACCAACTCACATGCGCACACACACACACGCACACACACACGCACGCACGCACACATACATAGTACGAACGCACATAACACACACACACACACACATGCACACGCACACAGACACACCCATTAACACACACATGCACACACGCACACACACACACACACACACACACACACACACACAGCTCATCACGGCAATACTTTTCACAGACTACGTGATGCTTTATGTCAGTGAGTGCAACACTATAAAATTATAATAATAACACGGTCCCTAATCGCAGCTGAATCACTAACGAAACCTTTGCAAAACCCCTTTGAAGGTGATTCTGGCATATGCTTGTTGTCAAAATCACTTTTTATCGAAAATCAGTGAATATCTCCTCATGATCCACTACTTGTCTGTACTGTGTGTGTGCTGACAAAAATATCTGGTCTTTATAAACAGCCTAGGCTCTGTAAACTGGTAGGTTAAAAAAGGGGCCACCGTAGCTAGCAACATCCTCCAATACAGAGCCTAGGCTGTGGATTAACACTGGATTTTTTTCAGCACACAGACAGTACAGACAGGCAGTGAATCATGAGGAGATATTCACTGATTTTGACAACAAGCGTTCTCCAGAATCACTGACTACACCTTTAAGTATTTAAGTCTTTATATACAGCTCTGGAAAAAATGAAGAGACCAGTCTGGATTTTTCTTAAATCTTCACCTCTACATAACTTATTGTAAATGCTCTTTAATGACATAAAAATGTTATTGGAATTTGGTAGAAATGTTGTCAGTAGTTTATATTATAAAACCAAAATGTTCATTCTACTCAAACATATGCCTATAGATAGTGAAACAAGAGACATTGAACATTTGGAGTGGTCTCTTCATTTATTCCAGAGCTTCATATCTGTATGAATGGAAGTCAATGTACTGTATAATGAATTAAATACCTCTAAGTATTAATATTATAAATACCTCTAAGTTGGTAGTATGCTTGGTGGCTGGCGATGACTTATATATATACTTATATACTTATATATATATACTACATATATGATTATATGTGTTTTTTAATTAGTATGCATTTTTTTTGATTTGTACTCTTATGTTCTTTATATCAAACCATTGTTTTTTTTAAGATTTTTTTTTTGGCATTTTCAAGCTTTATTAGACAGTACAGAGTTGAAATGGGGAGAGAGAGAGAGAGAGAGAGAGGGGGATGACCTGCAGTAAAGGTCCACGGGTTGTATTTGAACCCGCGACCACTGCAACGAAGGCCGGAGCCGATATGGTACGCGCTCTATCCACTACACCACCGGAGCAGCCCCTTAAACCATTGTTTTTAAAGGTGTAATATAACTAATAAATTATCATTATTATTATAGTTACCTCTGAGCTGGTAGTAGGCTTGGTGGCTGGCGATCACCTGACTGACGGTCTCCTGAGAGCAGATTTTGACCCCCGAATGCAGGAACACAGAACGTTTGGTTCTCCGCCTGCTCAGCTCGAAGCCAGAACCTTCGCTCTGCTGTGTGGAACCTTCACACAGACAGGCAGACAGACAGACAGACAGACAGACAGACAGACAGACAGACAGACAGACAGACAGACATACAGACAGACAGGAGATTAAGATGATTAAGACAGTTTTTTACACTAGACAAGACAAAATGCTACGTAGACACACAGATAGACAGGAGAGGATTGTATAGACATACTATCTTAAATCTGCCAAACAAGTGAGTGAGTGAGTGAGTGAGTGAGTGAGTGAGTGAGTGAGTGAGTGAGTGAGTGAGTGAGTGAGTGAGTGAGTGAGTGAGTGAGTGAGGTAGGTAGTGAGTGAGTGAGTGAGTGAGTGAGTGAGTGAGTGAGTGAGTGAGTGAGTGAGTGAGCCAGAACCTTCTCTCTGCTGTGATGAAGACTTTAGGAGATGCACCAACCGAGGGGAACCACGCACCTCTGTCCTCTGCCCCATGTCCAAACGCAAACCACTGCCTAGACAGACAGACAGACAGACAGACAGACAGACAGACAGACAGACAGACAGACAGACAGACAGACAGACAGACAGACAGACAGACAGACAGACAGACAGACAGACAGACAGACAGACAGACAGACAGAGAGGAGATAATATTAATTAATATTCATACACTGCTCCATGTCCAAACGCAAACCACCAGCGCTACCTAGACAGACAGACAGACAGACAGACAGACAGACAGACAGACAGACAGACAGACAGACAGTAGATTAAGATGATTATGAATTTTTTTTACACTAGAAAAGACACATGGATGATGATGAAAATGCGTGTGAATGCTGAACAATCTGAGGCTAAACTGAGATTTATGATTAAAACTGTTTTTTTAAAGTATATTTATTGGTTTTTTTAGCATTTTTGCTTTTATAAGACAATGTAGGAGAGACATCGGTGAAATGGGGAAAAGAGGGGAACGACATGCAGAGAACGACCCGAGCTGTGTTTACTGTTTTATTTTGGTGCCTTTGTCTTATTTCTCCCCATGTCCTGTGTGTGTGTGTGTGTGTGTGTGTGTGTGTGTCTCTGTCCGTCCATCCGTCTGTCCGTCTGTCCGTCTGTCCGTCTGTCCGTCTGTCTGTCTGTCTGTCCGTCTGCCTGTCTGTCTGTCTGTCTGTCCGCCTGCCTGTCTGTCTGTCTGTCTGTCTGTCTGTCTGTCTGTCTGTCTGTCTGTCCGTCCGTCTGTCTGCCTGCCTGACTTTCTGTCTGTCTGTCTGTCTGTCTGTCTGTCCTGTCTAGTTTTCCTCCTGTGTGATTACTGCTCCCTCCCTAATGTGATACACCTGTGCCTCGTTGTCTCACCTGTCCTGCCTATAGAAGCCCTTTGTCTGTCCTGTGTTCTTGCTGATAACATAGTGTGTCTGTGTGTGGTGAGTCCATTTGTGTTCCCCTGCTTTTTTTGTATTTTTCTTCTGTTTTTGTTATTCAAAAAGTCATCGTGGCTGAGTTCGAAAAGCCCTACTAACGTCCTACTCATACTAAAAGCCCTACTAACATCCTACTCATACTAAAAGCTCTACTAACGTCCTACTCATACTAAAAGCTCTACTAACGTCCTACTCATACTAAAAGCCCTACTAACGTCCTACTCATACTAAAAGCCCTACTAACGTCCTACTCATACTAAAAGCCCTTCTAACGTCCTACTCATACTAAAAGCCCTTCTAACGTCCTACTCATACTAAAAGCCCTACTAACGTCCTACTCATACTAAAAGCCCTACTAACGTCCTACTCATACTAAAAGCCCTACTAACGTCCTACTCATACTAAAAGCCCTACTCATACTAAAAGCCCTACTAGCGTCCTACTCATACTAAAAGCTCTACTAACGTCCTACTCCTACTAAAAGCCCTACTAACGTCCTACTCCTACTAAAAGCCCTACTAACGTCCTACTCATACTGAAAGCCCTACTAACGTCCTACTCATACTGAAAGCCCTATTAACGTCCTACTCATACAAAAAGCCCTAATAACGTCCTACTCATACTAAAAGCCCTACTAACGTCCTACTCCTACTAAAAGCCCTACTAACGTCCTACTCATACTGAAAGCCCTACTAACGTCCTACTCATACTGAAAGCCCTACTAACGTCCTATTCATACTAAAAGCCCTAATAACATCCTACTCATACTAAAAGCCCTAATAACGTCCTACTCCTACTAAAAGCCCTACTAACGTCCTACTCATACTAAAAGCCATACTAACGTCCTACTCATACTAAAAGCCCTACTAACATCCTACTCATACTAAAAGCCCTACTAACGTCCTACTAAAAGCCCTACTAACGTCCTACTCATA
>CM049414.1:26342500-26357500 GCA_026929865.2 Hyperoplus lanceolatus | reverse complement strand
TGCCAAAAAATAATCTATAAAAGCATGTGATTATTTTTGTTTTAGCAACGTGCTATAAAGAGTTAAAGTGTTGTGGCCTTGCAAAGAAAACCAGGCATCTCTCTCTACATTACCAGTGTCTAATGTTTCTGGTTACCAACGGAAATCGAAAAAGGTGTAGTCAGTGATTCTGGAGAAGGCTTCACTTTTAGTCAAAATCAGTGAATATCTCCTCATGATCTGCTACCTGTCTCTACTGTGTGTGCACTGAAAACATATCCAGTGTTAATACACAGCCTGGGCTCTGTAAACGTGCATGTTGCTGGCTACGATGGGTCCCCTTTGTTTACAGAGCCCAGGCTGTGTATTAACACCAAGTTTTCTTTCCAGCACACACACAGTACAGACAGGTAGTGGATCGTGCAGAAATATTCACTGATTTTGACAAAGTGATTTTATCAACAAGCGTTCTCCAGAATCACTGACTACACCTTTAATAGTGTAGGGCCTTAATACATCTCAGACTTACTTCCATACTACAAACATCAGCGACCAGTCTGTTAGGTGAAGTTGCATTAAATCATTATGTTTAATAAACCTAGAAAGGCTTCCAAAAAGATCTTAGATACCCAACGCAAATGTTAACCTGTGCTTTTAGCTGCACCCAATAGGGCTGCACAGTCTCACTGTTTGTAACTTGTCAATCATTTGTACTAATTTATAATTCTACTTACCTGCCCAAGGACTGTCTACAGGTGGAAAATAGCAATTTGCAATTATTATTTTTCAAGATATTTTTTTGGCATTTTTTATATGCTTTATTGATAGTGTAGAGACAGAGTTGAAATGGGGCAGAGAGGGGAGTGACATGCAGAGAACGACCGCGGGCTGGAATCGAACCCGGATCCGCTGCTGGCCGAGGCCCATGGGGGGGGGGGGGACACACGCCCTACCAACTGAGCTAAGGGCGCCCCCGGCAATTTGCAATTTTGAAAAACCTGGTACAATAAACCTCATCGCATTAAAAAAGTTTAATAATATTTTTTGTAAATTGTGCCTGTTCAAATAATGTGACATTACATTGCATACATTTGCCTAAATATTGTGAGTTTTATAGTTGTGTAATATTTTATTTATGCATTTAACTGCTATACCATTTTATTATTTAATATTTTTTTAATTAATTTTAATTACAAATTTATTTATATTTAATTATATTTTGTTCTAATATACACTAAACTATGTAAAGCACTTTGAATTGCCTTAAAGTGTACAAAATGTGTTACATAAATAGGCCTACATTTGCATTGCATGTCTAACTTACATTTGCAGGTTCCCAGACTTACCTTTAATTCCAGCACCTTGTGTGGTGATGACACACAGTAGCACCATTGCAAAATATTCCCACAACATTTTTGAACCAGAAAAAAATTCAGTTAAATCCAATATGGGCGAAAATGTGTTGCAGTATAGTAAGTGCAGGGGTAAGGTAATCCCCTTCAAATAACTCCTAAAAACCTTCAATATATCCCAGTAAAATGTCCATAATTTGACGTGTAATAGGCTATCTGAAAGGCCGCAGAGTTCCCGAAGGAATTGTGGGCAAGCGAGCGAGCGAGCGAGTGAGTGAGTGGAAAAAGCAAGATGAGATTGTAAAGTGTTTTAAAAAAGTCTTTGGGAGTAATCTGTTTATCACTTGCTCAGACGCTTAATCCGCGAGGCCTCGTCATCTCGTTAGAGGATTTTCTTTCTGTTTCTCTCTCTCTCTCTCTCTCTCTCTCAAGGCGGCTGTTGTTACCAAGGCGACCGCTACGATCATGATGTGTCACTCACTTAGTCAACCGGAGCTTAGTCGTTCAGAAATCGTGACATCACAACATGTGTAAAGCTGATGGTGGTTCCCAAGTGGTTTTTAATCTTAGGTTAGGGAGGGAGAAAAGGCTATCGTGGACTGTATTTGACATTATAATAAATAGGCTACAGAAATTGATAAACTAATAATGACTCAACTAAAAATGTTAAATGTTTAAATAAAATACAGAAGAACATGAATGTGTTTTGACTCAACAGGGCCTAAGTTAATAATTAAATAAATGTTTTAAAAATAGATTGAGAATTAAATCAATGTCAAGGCGGCTGTTACCAAGGCGACCGCTACGATCATGATGTGTCACTCACTTAAGGTGCGAACACACCAAACGCGTTGGGTGGCGGTGTTGAAAAATCCTGTTTTTGCATAGGGAACCATCGGGTTAGACGCGATGATGCGTTGGCAGCGGTAAAGCGGCGCTTTGGGCGCGGTAGGCGCGTTACCGCACCATCGCGCGAGTTCAAAAAATTTAACTTTTAACGCTCCAACGCGTGACGTTTAGCCGCGTTGGCCAATCAGCGGTGAGCTTGACCCAACGTCACGGACATCGGCACGGTGGGAGCATGGGTGGGAGGACAACACAGAGGCTGAGAAACACCGAGTAGGAAATGCGGCTGGCTGGTGATATGAAGCCGCTCGGGGTTGGGTTAGAAGACGTGGGGAAAGTGAGCCAGGAGAATGGGCTTCCTGGTTAATTCAGTGAATATAGCGGCTGTGCTTTAGCCGATGAACCAAGTTAGCACCGGTCGGATAGCGTAACTCACCCGGTTGTGTGCGGTCACCACCTCCATAATGAACCCAAACATAACGGCTAAGTCCGGGGAACTTTCACAATGAGTACAGCGAAGCACCGGTGAATAGAATAGAATATATTTATTGCCATTTGCACAGGTACAAGTACAAGTGCATTGGGATTCTTGTGTGAATCTCCCTGAGTCAGCTTCAATACAAACAATGTATAGATAGCATTTATAACAGGAAAATAAAAATAAGAAGAATCGTAGAAAAGTAGAAAATAAGAATAAGTAACAGCTAAGTACCCTGTACAGAGGCTGTTCTCTCTTAGAACAAGATATAATACAATAGAATAAAAATAAATAACAAAGGGGAGCACTATACAATAAGATGAGACACATTTTTCCCTAATTGCATTTAAGGTTAATATTATATGACTGAGGTGTGGGGTGTAGTCTTCCTCCCATCTTAATTCTGTGCTACCAGTCTAACAGCAGCAGGGTAAAAGTGTTGTGGTAGGGGCCTGTGGGTGGAGATACGTCGCAGGTTATAGCCAAGTTCTTCCATCCGAACAGGCATGAGCTGGGTGATGTTTGTCCCTGAGGATGCACTGTGCTTTCCCCTGCAGGCTGTGTGTACAGTGTGTCCATGGAGGGAGGTTGGAGCCAGTGATTCTCTCTGCAGTCTTTATGACGTTGAAGTGACTTCCTCTCGGACAGGTGGTATTTCCAAACCACACCGTGATGGCATTGGAGAGGAGGCTTTCAACGAGTCCTCTGTAGGCCTGTGTGAGGGGCTGACCTTTAATTCCAGTCTTCTTCAGCAGCCTGATGAAATATAGCCGCTGCTGTGCTTTCTTCACTGTTTTAGCAGTGTTTTGGGCCCAGCTCAGGTTATCCGTGATGTGGAGACCAAGGAACTTGTAGCTGTCAGCCCGCTCCACCGTCGTCCCCTTGATGGTGAGAGGCTGCAGAGGGGGGGCTTTCCTCTGGAAATCCACAATTACCTCCCTTGTTTTGTCAATATTTAGAACTAGGTCGTTGTCCTCTCCGTAGATGGTGACCTTGTGGACTAGCTCCCTGTAAGAAGACTCATCCCTCCCTCTGATGAGGCCAAGGATGGTCGTGTCGTCCGCGTATTTATGTCTGTCGGTGTTTATATCTACGCCAGCCACGGTCCCGTCACAGCCAGGTAGGGTAATGTAGGCTACTTGCCTTTATTTTCTACTGCACAATGCTGCTGTAAATGTGTATGGTATGGTGCTGCCTTGCTGTTTGTGTTCATTTCCGAGTGGCGTGAATCTGCGATGCTGTTTTAAGGCTATTTGTTCCGTTCAGTTGCTGTTCATTTATCTTTTGGCACAATTGTTGGCCGTGTTGTTGTTGTTTTTGTGGGGACATGAACGCTGTTGTGTCGGGTCTGATCGCAGCCATGGTTGATTAGGGGAATACATATATCGGGGGGGACTAGCTGCGTAGCGTTGGGCGCGTTGAACCGTTTTTTGACACAAAATGTCCAAGCGCCAGATCAGGTGCGTTGGGCGCTTTGACCACCGCACCCATCGCGTTTGGTGTGTTCGCACCTTTAGTCAACCAGAGTTTTTTTTTTTTTTTTCTCTCTCGTTCAGAAATCGTGACATCACAACATGTGCAAAGCTGCTGGGATGAGAGGGAGCAAATACTATGGCGGTACTAAGCCTAAATATCAGACATCATAATAAATACAGTTAAAAATTAACAATTAAAAATATTTTCATAAAGTACAGAAAAATATAAATGTTTTTTTTTTGACTCAATAGGGCCTGAATTAAAAAATAAATGGAAAATTTAAAAAACAATTTTTTTTTTGTTCAGAAATCGTGAGATCATAACATGTGCAAAGCTGCTTCTGGTGGTTTCCAAGCGGTTTTTAAGGAAACATTTTTTTTAATCTTAGGTTAGGGAGGGAGAAGAGTCTATGGTGGGCGGTATTTGACATTATAATAAATTCAGGAATAAATTCATCAATGACTCCTCAATTAAAATGTTTTAAATATTTAAATAACATACAGAAAAATATAAATGTTTTTTTGACTCAATGAATAAAAAAATATATTAAAAAAATTGGCTTTATAAATAAATAGGGAAATTAGATTATATCAATGTAAAGGCGGCTGTTACCAAGGCGACCGCTACGATCATGATGTGTCACTCACTTAGTCAACCGGAGCTTTCTTTTTTTTTTTTTTTCTCTCTCGTTCAGAAATCGTGACATCACAACATGTGTAAAGCTGGTGGTGATGCTGGTGGCTCCCAAGTGGTTTTTAATCTTAGAAGGATGAGTGGGAGCAATTACTATGGCGATTTAGGCCTAAATATAAATATAAGACATTATAAAAAATAGACTAAATAAATAAATAAATAAATAAATAAATAAATAATCCTTTAAACTATTTTTTAGCTAATTTTATATATTCATTAGTATGGATTGTTTAATTTATTTAATTATTAAATCATTAATCTACTTTTTCTTCCTTTTTTTATTATAGTGGCAGATATAGTCCTCCATACGAGAACAACACTCCACTGAAACCAGTTGAAAAACAGTTGAATTCCCTTACCGCTCTTTTTTAAATTTTTTTATTTTTTTAACCTTTATTTCTACAGGTAAATCCCATTGAGACCGAAGACTCTTTTTCAAGGGAGACCTGTTTTCCTTTCCCACGTTACCATTCACACACACATTCATACACCGATAGCAGCAGGCTAACTATCGACATTCACACGAGGCAAGGTGGATGAAGTGTCTTGCCCAAGGACACAACAACCATGACACAGGTGGCAGGGCGGGGATCGAACCGCCAACCCTTTGATCATCAGCCGATCCGCTCTACCAACTGAGACACAGTCGCCCAAAAACAGTGTATAGTGGTCTTTGCTGTTTTTATATCTTCTGGTCCCACTTAAAGGGCACTTACATATGTTTAATCTCAGTTAACTTTAATATCTCGTTGCATGCTCAAGTTTAATTCAGCTGTTCTGCCTCTTGCCTTTTATTCAAACCGTTTTATTTTTTATTATTGTTTATGTAAAAAAAAGTCTGTAATATTTATGAAGCAGAGAAAGTTTGTTACGTAAACTGTGGGGGGGAAAAAAATGAATAGTTAAAGCTATAGTGCGTAACTTTTTCCAATATTAATATATGTTACATTCAAACTAATACACAGCTCTGGCTCTGTAAGCTGGTGTGTGAACAAGGGAGACAACTGTAGCTAGCGATGTGCCCATTTACAGAGCTTGGGCTGTGTATTAACAAGGATTTTTTTTTTCAGCGCACACATAGTACTTAAAGAATTAAAACTATAGTGCGTAACTTTTTTCATATAAAAATGAATGTCCGTTACATGCAAGCTAATCCATCCACTAAAACGAGTTGACACAAAGTTGATTAAGCCTTATCAGCTCCACAAAACTCTCTCTCTGTATTTCTCAGTATGGCAGCGTTTACAAAACTGGTGCGTTCCCCCCCCCTCCCCCTCCCCCCACCGCCCCCGACACTGATGCAGGAGCTCAGAAAAATCCTCAAGAAGAGCCTAAGAAATTTTGAAAAAAGCATTGTAGTTATAACTTGCATACAGTACTTGCATACTTCTTGGAGGATGACCTAAATAATGTGAGTGTGTGTGTGTGTGTGTGTGTGTGTGTGTGTGTGTGTGTGTGTGTGTGTGTGTGTGTGTGTGTGTGTGTAAGTTGAAGGCTTTAAGTTTAGTTTGTAGGTCAAATTGAGCTCAGAATCTAAGACATCTGCAAGTTTTGGAAATATCTGAAAAGCCGCGCAAAAGCAGATTAGAAAAATGTTCTTGCACACACGCACACACACACACACACACACACACACACACACACACACACACACACACACACACACACACACACACACACACACACACACACACACAGCTTCAGAAATACCAATCCTCCTCACACTGCAGTAGAATTTGTAGAAGTCGGCCTAGTAGTCATGTTAAAAAAATTAAGTAATTACAGTAGGATTAATTGTAGCTACAAACCTTGGTTTTATCTCTGGCGCCCCCATGAGGAATTCTGAGTAATTACATCAACACTGTCGGTGCATCGCCATCTACATGAGGTAAAGCCTTCAGTGATGGCACATGGATTTTATACCTTCTGCTGTACGTCCAGGTTTTTTTCTTAGCAGCAGAATCAACAACTGAAACATTTCTTGGGCTCTTCTTGAGGATTTTTCTGAGCTCCTGCACCAGTGTCAGGGGGAGGGGGGAGGGGCACCAGTTTGTAAACACTGCCATACTGAGAAATACAGAGAGAGTTTTGTGGAGCTGATAGGCTTAATCAACTTTGTGTCAATTTGTTTGGCGATGGCTTGAATGTAACAGACGTCATTAATTCATATGAAAAAGTTACGCGGTATAGCTTTAATTCTTTAAGTACTAAGTGTGCACTGAAAAAAAATGCATTGTTAAAACACAGCCTAGGCTCTGTAAATGGGCACGTTGCTATACCAACGATGAGACCCCCCCTCCCTCCCCCCCCCTTGGACCCCAGATTTCTTTTTCAGCCATTTTTAACAAGTTGCCTGTGTCTATGTTTTGCTATGTTTTACTTTTTCAATCTATTTTAAAGCACTTCGAATTAAATCACGTCTGGAATCTGCTATATAATGCTTTGCCTCTGGTTCATGTATTTTGTTGATTATTTACGATACAATTACGTTTATGGCTCTACGCGGAGCATATTGCGGGTCTTTCTGGGAGTTTGTTTATGACGAAATGTTAAAGTACTTTACAGAGTCTCTGTTTTCTCCCTCGGATGTTTAATCTTATGGAGCAGAAAACGGCCTCTAAGAAACTGCAAATAACACTAAAACCTGCAGTGTGTATAATTTTGGGTTTTATTTCCTAGCAGACTTATATTTAAATATTTATAATATCAATAAGTACGTTTAATTTAGTGTATAATAGCTGAACATTTTTTTAAGAATTATAATTTTTTCCCTTAGAAAGGGTCTCTTTTATGTCCATATTTCTCCATACATTGGACCAAGGCCTGGTCGCCGCCGTGTTGAAAGCGTCATTGGAATGTCATCAGGTGCATTGTTTAGAATGTAGAATTGTTCTTGTCCTTGAAGGCCACTGTAGCTTCTGTCATTATTCGACACACTAAAATATACAGCTTTACGTAGTTCATCATAATATTATAATAAAGAGGAAGCATTTTATGAATTTCCACTCAGGCTCAAGATACCAGGAATATGAAAATTGATTAAATTCTCATCTGTAAGAATATAAACGTAATGTGTTATAGAAATAAGTACCTGCCGAAGTATTATGTTAAAGGAATATTTCACCCATACGGAACCGGCGTTCTATCATTATAAAATCACTGTTATAATATAATGAATGAGGTTTTTCTTTCCTCAGTCTTCCCTTGGCCCAGCTGTGCTGTTCATCCTAACCCTACATTTTACCATGTGTGATGTCACGCATGGGAAAATGTAGGGTTAGGCAGTGAGACCATAAAACACTCTTATCTCTTTAAGGTTAATGTATCCCAATTAGTTTGAAATAATTTAAAGTAGCTACGAGGAACTTTTAAATATTTCTGAAACAGCCTTATTTTCCCTCTGATGATGATAAATCACATGTAACAAACGAGACCATCAGTGTAAAGATGCCAATTTTACATGATTTTTCATGGTCTCATGGTAAAAAGAAACACTACCGCTTTTGTCCAGAGGGGGGCGCTAGAATTGACACACACTGAAAGTTCCTCGGAGCACCTTTTATGTGTGCTCCGTGCTCTGTATAGACTTAGGGGTTGACGTGACTTAGGGAATGTCCCACTGTGTTTAAAATCCAGACGAAAGACGATGTAATCCCGTTAATTCGTCCCATCAGTCTCCCCTGCGCTAACCTTTCACCGCTAGAAATAATCCCTCTCTCCCACCACAGACAGACCTCTAGAATCAACAACAACTTCCTGTAAACACACACACACACTCACTCACTCACTCACTCACTCACTCACTCACTCACTCACTCACTCACTCACTCACTCACTCACTCACACACACACACACTCACTCACTCACTCACTCACTCACTCACTCACATACACACACACACACACACACACACTCACTCACTCACTCACTCACTCACTCACTCACTCACTCACTCACTCACTCACTCACACACACACACACACACACACACACACTCACTCACTCACTCACTCACTCACTCACTCACTCACTCACTCACTCACTCACATACACACACACACTCACTCACTCACTCACTCACTCACTCACTCACTCACTCACTCACACACACACACACACACACACACACTCACTCACTCACTCACTCACTCACTCACTCACTCACTCACTCACTCACTCACTCACATACACACACACACTCACTCACTCACTCACTCACTCACTCACTCACTCACACACACTCACTCACTCACTCACTCACTCACCACTCACTCACTCACTCACTCACTCACTCACATACCACACACACCACTACTCATCACTCACACTCACTCACTCACTCACTCACTCACTCACTCACATACACACACACAGTGCTACAAAGCAAATGTTTTTTTTTTATGTGATACAAGACAGTTGGGGGACATAACAATTTAAGTGTTCACATTGAAGACAGCACGGACGTGACAAATACAAGCAGAAAGTCAGTGTATTTTTTCACTTTGTTGTTAAACAGACAGACAGACAGACAGACACACACACACACACACACACACACACACACACACTCACTCACTCACTCACTCACTCACTCACTCACTCACTCACTCACACTAACACATTCACACCATGGTTTCAATACCTCAGACTAAAAAAATGTGTTAATTCTAGCGCCCCCTTTGGACAAAAGCAGTTAGTGTTTTTACCTACACCAGCGGTTGTTCCTGGGTGAGCGTATAACCCATGACAAAGGCATTAAGAAAAACTGTATTAAAATAGCATTCTTTGCACTGTTTCAGAAATATTTTAAAGTTCCTCTAGAAAGTTCTAGAATGCAACGCTCCCTGGGTAACCCCAACCCTTTAGAATAATAACAGAAGCTACAGTGGCCTTCAAGGACAAGAACAATTCTAAATTTTAAACAATGCACCTGATGACATTCCAACTATGACACTTCCAAAATGGCGGTGACAAGGCCTTGGTCCAAAGTATGGAGAAATATGGACATATATGAGACCCTTTCTGAGGGAAAAAAATAATAATTCTAAAAATACAATTCATTATTATGCACTAAATTAAATGTACTTATGGATATTATAATTGTTTTCTACAAAATCTGCTAGGAAATAAAACCCAAAATTCTACACACTGCAGCTTTAAATCAACATCAACATAAATCAAAACACCACATTTTTCCCATTCAAAAGAAGTTCATATATTTTGACAAATCCCTTTTTTCTTTTGCGCTCTATCTTTTTGTCCATCTGTCTGTCTGTCTGTCTGTCCGTCTGTCTGTCTGTCTGTCTGTCTGTCTGTCTGTCTGTCTGTCTGTCTGTCTGTCTGTCTGTCTGTCTGTCCATCTGTCTGTCTGTCTGTCTGATGTCAAGAAAAATAAGTAAATAAGATGAAATTATTTTTTTTCCATTTATCCCGGGGGTTATGATACCAAACAAATAAATGTATCATGGTGATGATATTCACACTATCCCCACTGTTCGCACTTTACTTTAGTATTACCATGTAATCACCTGATCAATGATCAAATTCCTTTGTGATTTTCTCTACTTATGACATCTATTGCAGCATGTCCGTCCTGGGAGAGGGATCCCTTACTCTGTCGACTCTCCCTGAGATTTCTTCAATTTCTTTTTTAATCTCGGTAAAGGGTTTTTACTGGGAGTTTTTTCTCAGCCGAGCTAAGGGTGTAAGGGCAGGGTGTCATATTGTATCATATTGTATGAAATGTAAAGCCCACTGAGACAAATGTATTTGTGATTTTGGGCTATACAAATAAAACTGATTTATGATTTATGATTCATGATGGGAAAGAACAAGGTCTTAGAAAGTTCATATTTCTGATTAAAGAAACATAAATAACTTCATATATTGTGTTATAAGTCGATATGGACTTATATGAGACGTTTAATCTGAAGCTATTTTTAGGCCACATCGCCTGGCCTTTATTTTGAGCTAAGAAAACAATCTTCAGAATGTCAGTCTGGGGAAAAAAACAGCCAGTGTTTGGGTTTAATGACTTGAAAAGTTTCAACGATCCTCAAACATGGAAGGTTAGTATTTTCTATACTTTCAAGATGTTTTTACTGGGACTTTTGAGAAGCTTTTAGATAGTACAGAGTTGAGATGGAGAGACAGAGAGAGAGGTCCACGGGTCAGATTTTAACCCGTGACCACTGCACTGTGTCTCAGGTGGTAGAGCGGGTCGGCCGATGATCAAAGGGTTGGAGGTTCGATCCCCGCCCTGCCACCTGTGTCATGGTTGTTGTGTCCTTGGGCAAGACACTTCACCCACCTTGCCTCGTGTGAATGTTGATAGTTAGCCTGCTGCTATCGGTGTATGAATGTGTGTGTGAATGGTAACGTGGGAAAGGAAAACAGGTCTCCCTTGCAAAAGAGTCTTCGGTCTCAATGGGATTTACCTGTAGGAATAAAGGTTAAAAAAAGATAGATAGATAGATAGATAGATAGATAGATAGATAGATAGATAGATAGATAGATAGATAGATAGAAAGATAGATAGCAATCATCAGATAATTATTCTAAAATTAGATTATTGAACTTAGTGACTTTCTAATGAATTTACTGTCGGGAGGTTTTTTTATAAAGCTGTCTGTCATACTTACATTATACGCCGCTGTAAAACCTAAATCTTCAGAGTCCTTCTAGTAATTTGGGGAGTTAGTTTGCATGATAGTAAAGCAGAGGAATATGCCCATTTAGAGCCTAGGCTGTGTATTAACACTGATATAAATAAAAATGTCACTGCACACTCAGTACAAACAGACAGGTAAGCGGATCATGAGGAGATTTTCACTGATTTTGACAAACTGAAAGACATTCTTACTAACCTTGAATAGTCAACTAATACATCCGGTTCTTAAAGCTGGGGTGGAGGATTTGGGGAGAAAATGGCAGTTGGGATAGAGATTCGAATCCAAATACCTCAACCGCCCCACTTGCTCTCTTTGGTCCCTCCCCTATGGTCCCTCCCTGACACGCTCTACACCAACAAAGCCGGTGCCAAAGTGAATGGACAGTCCCAACAGCCAATAAGAACAGAGAATCGGAGCCTCACTCTGATTTGGTCAAAGTGTACAGCTCATGTTAACTTTGACCAATCAGAAATCACATACCCCAGCTTTAATACATTGTGAAGCTAATGTAGAAAGTTAAAAGTAGATCAATTACATTAAAATGTCATGTGTAATGTGCAATGTGTCAACTCACAGTTATATTTAGGGCTACAGGCATTTTAGAGTGAGTGAATTAGTTCACTGCAGAAAAAAACTAACGGACGGACGAATGAACGGAGGGAGGGAGCGGAAAAGATAAAAATACTCTAATGGTGAGGAGGGAGAATCGCTCACATCTGGCACACACACACGCACACGCACACACACACACACACACACACACACACGAACACACGCACACGCACACGCACACGCACACGCATGTACACACACACACACACACACACTCTCTCATTCACAGATAAGGTCGATAAGTCTCAGTCTCTCTCCCGGCGATTAAATGAGGAATAAATGACGTTTTAGAAATGGGACAAGGTGGAGAGGGCGACACCATTCATTCACTACTAAAGATATATGAGATCTCGTTACTGATACGTCTAATTTTGTTTTTCTGACTTTGACTGCGACTTTACAGAGTTTAAAAGAGAATGTCACATTATGGACATGCAAAGACACGGTCAAGGTCGAGGTCTGGAAAATCACTTTACTCTTTCTTTTTTTTTCTTTTCTTTTTTTTAGATATTTTTTGGGACATTTTTTATGCTTTATTGATAATGTAGAGACAGAGTTGAAATGGGGCAGAGAGGGGAGTGACATGCAGAGAACGACCGCGGGCTGGAATCAAACCCGGGTCCGCTGCTGGCCGAGGCCCATGGGGGGGGGACGCCCTACCAACTGAGCCAAGGCCGCCCCTCTATACTCTTTCTTAACAGGCTAATATAATAATCTTTATTTTATTTTTTAACTATGGAAAAGGGGTAGGATTAAATAAACTCATACTTCTTCCTACTCCCTTTCAGGCATATCATATCAATGTATGTAAATATTTTTCTTTTTTCATTTTGTGAAGTCATTTAAACATCATTTTTGTTTATTAAATTGTTTTGATATATCTGAAATAAATTCAATTCAATTCAATTAATTTGTAAGGATTTACTCTCCTTATATTACTGATAGGTCTCTTTTGTTTTTCTCATTCTACCCGCAACTTTAGCGATTATACATGATTAAAAATCTTTGAAATTAAACTTTTTCAATGCAAAACACTAAAAACATACAGGGTGTGTAATCTTGGAGTATTTTGGCGCCATCTAGAGGTGAGATTGTAGATTTCAACGCTCCCTTGCTAACCTTAATCCCTTTACAGAAGCCGCTCTGTGCTGCAGTCGGAACAGGGCGGTGTAATGTCAGAGCCCCGCTCCTATGTAGATGTTAAAGGCTCATTATAAATTAATTAAAAAACAATTTATTTTCAGAGATTATTACACAAATAATTTTTTTTTTTCAAAATATATTTGGGGCATTTTTTTTTTTGCTTTATTAGACAGACTTATAGAGACAGAGGTGAAATGGGGCAAAGAAGGGAAGACAGACATCCCTCCCCTCTCCCCCGATTATACACTAACAACAATGAAAAAAAGATAATGTTATGTCCATCTCTGGCTCAGTACTGAAGTCTCTACACTGCATATTATAATTACTTTCTACAAAATCTGCTAGGAAATAAAACCCCAAATTCTACACACTGCAGGTTTAAATGTCCTCCTCACAGCTTGACTTGTTATTACTGTAGACATTCGTACATTGACCTACATGTAGGTCTGTCTTCCTAGCAGTACACGGGCCTAAGTGGGATATTGATCTTGCCTATAACTCAATTAGTCTTGGGCCTTTTAAAAATATGACGAAAACCCGCTGGCTGTAGCTGATTAGTTAGACGTGTGTGTGTGTGTGTGTGTGTGTGTGTGTGTGTGTGTGTGTGTGTGTGTGTGTGTGCGCGCGCAATGAGACAAATAATTTCTCTCTTTGTGAACACAGAGGTTCAGCAAAGAAATAGAAAATTGGTCTGTAATAATGTAAAAATATAGTAAAAGTATCATTTAAAGGGGCACTGTGTAGCATTTTAAGTAATGTATTAGCTAAAATGAATATCCTCATTCATAAATATGTCCTCATTGGTGTAAAATCACCTCTGCCAATAATCTGAATTATCCTCCTGAGCCGAGAATTACAAATATTAATATTACATTTTGTACATTGAGCAGGCAGGTCTTATGGAGGAATCCATGTTTTTGGAATGTCATCAGGTGCATTGTTTAGAATGTAGAATTGTTCTTGTCCTTGAAGGCCACTGTAGCTTCTGTTATTATTCTAAAGGGTTGGGGTTACCCAGGGAGCGTTGCATTCTAGAACTTTGTAGAACTTTCTTGATGATGTCATATTACACACTGCACCTTTTAAGTGTACATTTTTAATTTCACTGTTTTGACAATGTTTTTTTAGCAACTACTTACAAGTTACACCATTAGTTTAGAGGGACACAGACACATTCAGTTTGAGTATTTTATTGATCCATCAAGTTGAAAAACATTGTAATTGTAATATATTCTTTGTGCTTGTGGGGAGACATGTACCAGCCCTGAGGTACTTGTATTCTTCCCAGCTCCTTATGTTTATTGCCACTCAGACACAGACGGTGATAATCTCTCTTGTAAAAAGTTAACTGCTTCTTCGTGATCTATTTAATTTGGGGGTTTTGAGACACACACACACACACACACACACACACACACACACACACACACACACACACACTCACTCACTCACTCACGCACACACTCACTCACTCACTCACTCACTCACTCACTCACTCACTCACTCACTCACTCACTCACTCACTCACTCACTCACTCACTCACTCACTCACTCACTCACTCACTCACTCACTCACACGCTCCTGTGGCGTAGTTGATATAGCGTGTACCATATTGGCTCCGTCCTTCGTTGCAGTGGTCGCGGGTTCAAATCCAACCCATGGACCTTTACTGCAGGTCATCCCCCTCTCTCTCTCTCTCTCTCTCTCTCCCTCTCTCTCTCTCTCTCTCTCTCTCTCTGTCTCCCCAT
>CM049414.1:26335000-26337500 GCA_026929865.2 Hyperoplus lanceolatus | reverse complement strand
TTTTAGGGGGCGCCCTTAGCTCAGTTGGTAGGGCGTCCCCCCCCCGTCCTTAGCTCAGTTGGTAGGGCGTCCCCCCCCGTCCTTAGCTCAGTTGGTAGGGCCGCCCCCCCCCCCCCCATGAGCCCTTAGCTCAGTTGGTAGGCCCCCCCCCATGGGCCCTTAGCTCAGTTGGTAGGGCGTCCCCCCCCCCCATGGGCCCTTAGCTCAGTTGGTAGGGCGTCCCCCCCCATGAGCCCTTAGCTCAGTTGGTAGGGCGTCCCCCCCCCCATGAGCCCTTAGCTCAGTTGGTAGGGCGTCCCCCCCCCCCATGAGCCCTTAGCTCAGTTGGTAGGGCGTCCCCCCCCCATGGGCCCTTAGCTCAGTTGGTAGGGCGTCCCCCCCCCCCCCCCATGAGCCCTTAGCTCAGTTGGTAGGGCGTCCCCCCCCCCATGAGCCCTTAGCTCAGTTGGTAGGGCGTCCCCCCCCCCATAGGCCCTTTGCTCAGTTGGTAGGGCCTCCCCCCCCCCCATGGGCCCTTAGCTCAGTTGGTAGGGCGTCCCCCCCCCCCCATGAGCCCTTAGCTCAGTTGGTAGGGCGTCCCCCCCCCCCCCATGAGCCCTTAGCTCAGTTGGTAGGGCGCTCCCCCCCCCCCCCCCCCATGAGCCCTTAGCTCAGTTGGTAGGGCCCCCCCCCCCCCATGAGCCCTTAGCTCAGTTGGTAGGGCGTCCCCCCCCTCCATGGGCCTCGGCCAACAGCGGACCCGGGTTCGATTCCAGCCCGCGGTCGTTCTCTGCATGTCACTCCCCTCTCTGCCCCATTTCAACTCTGTCTCTACACTATCAATAAAGCATAAAAATGCCAAAAAAAAATCTTAAAAAAAAAAAGAAATTAAAAATTAAAGATTTTAGCTATAGCTCTATCAACATATACTGTAGATGTTTTGTTTTGATAGTCACTTAAAATGAGTGAAATATTGCCAAAATTGTATATTTATTTAACCCTCCTGTTATGTTCCGGCTCAAATTGACCCGTTTCAAAGTTTGAAGATCTAGGAAAATAGTTAAAAGTATTTTTTCAGTATGAAACTTCTTCTGCTTGCCTTAGTTAGTGTAATCAACATATACTATGAAAATATTTCATCTCACACATTTGCAACCACCCCCTGCATGTTTATATCACATAGATACTGTTCGGGTCAATTTGACCCGGCAGTAAAACTGGAGGTAAAACGGTGTCAGAAATGTAAGACTATTTCTTTCTTTACAACTGTGAGACATATTTCACCCAAATCTCACACACGAACACACATACACACGCCCACACACACACACCCACACACACACAAACACACACACACACACAGTTGCAAGTGTTATGACTTTTGACGGGAACCATTTATGTTCCCTTGGGAAAACTCCACCCACATTCAGTGGACACTCAACAGGGGAGGGGCACAACATATAAAATATTATCTGCATGGGAGTCCTATCAACATTCCACTCTGTCAGGCAGACCTTTACAAAATGAGCAGCAGAAGCAAAAGGATGACAGTCCAGGAGGCTCTGGAAGTCATCATTGATCATGACAGTGAAATAGAGGAGGATGTATCTTGAGCTAAATTCTGATTCTAATGATTCTGAATTTGAACCAGATGAGGGAATTGATATTCCTATTCTTCCAAGCAAGACATTCATGTAAAAAAATGGTGAAATTCATCCCCAAATATGCGTCAGGCAAACCTGTCTGCAGAAAGCATACAGGTGAAACTCATATAATTAGAATATCATTGAAAATGAATTGGAATTGAGGCAAGAAGTCATGCAAAATGGACCCAAACCAAAGTACTGAGTACACATGCATGATTATACTTTATAGAGGGCTGATATTTCTGTATTAAAAATCCCTTTTTTTTTATTGATTTCATGTAATATTCAAATTTTCTGAGATTTTAAATTTGGGGTTTTCATAAACTGTAAACCATAATAATCTAAATTATAACTAATAAAGGCTTTGAATATCTCACCTTTCATGTAATGGGTCTATATACTATATTACTTTCACCTTTTGAGTCATATTACTGAAATAAATGAACTTTTGCACGATATTCTAATTTTTCGAGTTAGAATATCGGACAGCCAAACAACACAGCATTGGACAAAGCAAACATGCATGACTACAGTTGCACACTGCAAGATCTTTAAAAGTGTAGAAAATAAAACAATTCAGAGAATGCAACTATAGCGATTTCCTCCGAGGCTTCTGAACAGCATGATGTTTCGGAAGTACAAGCAATCTTTGGGCATGTACTGGGGGGGAAAAAAATTAACGTGTCGGGTAACATAGAAAAATAACTAGTATGTGATTAATACGAGATAAAAGACCTGGCATCATTACATACCAGCAAATTGAACATAAAGGCCAGGGAATCTACTCTGTGTAGCCTCCAACTCCAATCAATCAATCAATCAATCAATCGGTCAATATCCTTTATTTAACCAGGTGAAATTCATTGAGATTAAAA
>CM049414.1:26322500-26327500 GCA_026929865.2 Hyperoplus lanceolatus | reverse complement strand
AACCCAAAATTCTACACACTGCATAATGGTTAATGCTCTTTTTAATGACTATTTTTTTTTTGGGGGGGGATTTGGTAGAAATGTTGTCAGTAGTTTGTAGAATAAAATCAAAATGTTCATTCTGCTCAAACATATGCCTATAAATAGTCAAACGAGAGACACTGAACATTAGGAGTGGTATTTTTTCCAGAGCTGTATATGAATTTTTATCGTATTTTATTTCTGTTTTCTCTCTGATCATTATATGTTATCCTTGTGATTGTGTTTATTGTGTATGCTCATCGTTACTGTAAATGAGGGTAGAACCTTAGTGTCCTTTGAGTGAAAATAAAGGTGATCTAAAGGTACATCAAAAGGTCCAACATGTACATTCAGGTGTTTGTTTGACTAAACCTTGTCTGTTTGCGTCTGTATATTTCTCCTATACAACCATCTTTAACGGACATTATCTCAACATTAGGTTTTTTTTTTCAATACTTGATCGAACTTAAATAACAATATCTTAAAGAGGACCTATTATGCTACTTTTCTGGTCTTAATTTCTTGTTTTACACTGCTATAGAGCAACCTGACACGAATCACATCACAAAAAACTATGTAGATTTTCGGGAAGCTCTTTCTCTTATTTTGGCGATCCAGCACATCCTGTCAACACTTGAGTGTGTGTGCTTTGGCTCCCTCCGCCTGTGCTTCGGCCATCTCCGCTCCCCTCCCCCCCCCCCTCCTGCAAACCCCACTCCGTTGTGATTGGTTACCTTCCTTCCGGAACACTTTCAGTGGCGGGAAGCGCGAGCATGGACCTATAAGGGCGCGAGGCAGACGTGAACAGGGAAGTGACAGCATTACCATACATGGAAACATCCGCGTGGAGACGTCACAAAGTTTTATGCGATGTCACAAATTATGAAAGGGTAGACCGCTTTGAAGACGTGACTTCTCGACTGGCTAGAATAGTGTTTAGTGCTCTGCACAGACACCCCAGACGGTCAGCAGGGAATATGTCCAAATGCATGTAAGTCATTATTTGATAATTTAGTATGGTTAAGCATGACTATGAATCATCATAACAACGTTTATAGGTCATAAAAGTCAAAAAGCATCATAGGTCCTCTTTAACCCATTGATGACGGCTGCTGCGCGATGCCACATTGCCTCTCCTGCCTGATGCTGCATCGTGCAGCATTGTTACTTTATCTAATTTTCATGGCATTCCTAGCATAGAATGCACTGTCATTGGTTCAAATACACATGAGGTGGGTTTTGTTGATTTTTTTAAGACCACGTGACCACCCAAAAGTTGTGTGGTTTGCCGAAAATCACGTCAATCAAAAAAATAAAAAATAGAAAAATAAAACAAAATAATAATAAAAATACGCCGGCTATGTCGGCGACAGAACAGTTAGTGGCGTTTGGTGCGCAGAATCAAGGTCTACTATAGACTACTGACGAAAATCACACAACACATTGCATCTATTTATTAACAATATTTAATAATTTTGTAATTCATCTAATTTTGACGATTTTTAGAAATATTTGTTGGTGTGTAAGCGCTAAGGGAGCATGTTTAAATAAAACCTGTGAACCTTAACTTTTAAATGTATTTTATTTCATGTTTCTATGTGCTACACAGGCTTAGATATTAAGGTTTTGGTAGACTTGACAATTCCTACTATTTTTTCGGAAAACCCTCAGGCATTAAGGACATGCATCCTAGATTGCCATAGTCATCAATGGGTGAACGTGGATTGAGAAATATGCCTATAACTCTTTTCAGATGCTTTACTATCATGAAACTAACTCGCGACATTACATAGTTAGAAGGATATGGTGGAATTTGGTTTTACAGAGGGCTTTAACTAAACCGTGTGTGTGTGTGTGTGTGTGTGTGTGCGTGTGTGCGTGTGTGCGTGTGTGCGTGTGTGTGTGTGTGTGTGTGTGTGTGTGTGTGTGTGTGTGTGAATGGGTGAATGGGTGAATGTGGTAAGAAATGTAAAGCGCTTTGGAGCTGAGAACAAATCTGACAAAAAGCGCCTATACAAGTCAAGTCCATTTACCATTTTTAAGCCAGTAATTTTCCAAAGCAGAATTTACAAAAGAAAATGGGCATAACGTTCGTATGTAAAACAGGGCCGCTGTCAAAGCAGTAATTACCCTTAAATGATGCGATGGCTTTAAAAGAAATCCAGCGTAAATGTTGGCTTGAAATTCTCTACACGGTCTTATGCATATTTACACCTGAAAAGGGTTTTGCATGAATAACAACAGAAAGCAATTTAGCCGGGGAGACATCTTTAAACTGGGAAATTCAAATGCTTAAATGGCTCAGTGCATTTTAATCCTTATTTGACACAGTAGGTAAAAGGCCGTTGAGTTAAATGGACTCCACTTATAAAGCTCTTTTCTCTGTTTTTTTTTTCACAGACTCAAAGCGCTTTACATTGTTTTGTACACATTCACCCATTCACACACGCATTCAGTCATACACCGATAGCAGCAGCAGCAGCTACCACGCAAGGTGCAAGGTAACTATCAGGAGACATTTAGGGTTCAGTGTCTCTTTGCCCAGGGACACTTTGGACATGTCTCTCTCTCTCTCTCTCTCTCTCTCTCTCTCTCTCTCTCTCTCTCTGCAGTGAATAAATAGGGTAACATTTTCAACTCTTTTTTTTTAACCTTTATTTATACAGGTTAATCCCATTGAGACCGAAGACTCTTTTGCAAGGGAGACCTGTTTCCCTTTCCCACGTTACCATTCACACACACATTCATACACCGATAGCAGCAGGCTAACTATCGACATTCACACGAGGCAAGGTGGGTGAAGTGTCTTGCCCAAGGACACAACAACCATGACACTGGTGGCAGGGCGGGGATCAAACCTCCAACCCTTTGATCATCGGCCGACCCGCTCTACCACCTGAGACACAGTCGCCCCATAGAAAGCATCATTGGCAAAAAACGCAGTATTTTTTTAGCTCAAATGTACGCCTTTTAAATCTTGAATATTGAGTTTTTCTCACGGAATATAAACCACCCTGTTCCCTGATGCTGGTCCCATTTGGAGACTATGTAACTACAGCTTCATATTTCATTATGAAGTGCAAAGTGGAGCTAAATGATTCGACCTAAAAATCTCTTTCCTCAAAGGTATTTACGGACAATTTAACATCAGATTAAAACCGCCACGTAGGACTCAGGATTTGGGTTTTAGTGAAGGATTTTTAGAGCAGGCATTTCCCCACTCTCAGCCAGACTAAACACATGGGCTGCACTCGGTAACACTTTATAATAACTATCCGTTGTAACTTGTTAATAGATCATTAGTAAACTCTTAATTAATGATTATTAGTGATTTGTTAAGTGTTTATTAGCAGTTTGTTAAGGATTTATAACAATGGTAGATAGTTAATAGCTTAATAATTGAATCAGTTCATCTGGGAGGTAATCCGAGATTAACTGATCACGTCACGTTCAAGTCCATGGCATGCACAGTGTGTATTGAGTTTATTTAAAAATATTTGAAAATGGGGCTGCCCTCAGTTGCCCATGCACTGTGTATAGTCTATAGTATAGACTATTAACTATCTACCATTGTTATAAATCCTTAACAAACTGCTAACAAACACTTAATAAATCATTAATAATCATTAATTAAGAGTTTACTAATGATCTATTAACGAGTTACAACGGATAGTTATTATAAAGTGTTACCCTGCACTCTACTTAACAGGTTTCTAAGACATTGTTTAAATGAAAGGTAAATGTTAAAGCTGGGGTATGTGATTTCTGATTGGTCAAAATTAACATGAGCTGTACACTTTGACCAATCAGACCGAGGCTCCGATTCTCTGTTCTTATTGGCTGTTGGGACTGTCCGTTCACTTTGGCACGACTTTGTTGGTGTAGAGCGTGTCAGGGAGGGACCATAGGGGAGGGACCAAAGAGAACAAGTGGAGCGGTTGAGGTATTTGGATTCGAATCTCTATCCCAACTGCCATTTTCTCCCCAAATCCTCCACCCCAGCAAATAAATTAAATAAAAGTCAACGAGGTGTCATGTAGGTCCCTTCAGTACTGTTATATAGTCCAGGAAAGGCTGACATCTCTGTTTAAACTTCTCTGCTTTCCCTGAAATCTCATAACGGATTTTCTCCATACAGCTCTGGAAAAAATGAAGAGACCACTCCAAATGTCCACTGTCTCTCGTTTTACTATTTAGAGGCATATGTTTAAGTAGAATGAACATTTTGGTTTTATAATATAAACTACTGACAACATTTCTACCGAATTCACAATAAGAATATTGTCATTAAAGAGCATTTTCAATAAGTAATGTAGAGATGAAGATTTAAGAAAAATCCAGACTGGTCTCTTCATTTTTTCCGGAGCTGTAGTTATATATATATATATATATATATATATATATATATATATATAGAGAGAGAGAGAGAGAGAGAGAGAGAGAGAGAGAGAGAGAGAGAGAGAGAATGAGCCACATATCAAAGCAGGGGGCTGTCCATTAATTCCTTAAGACCTGATTTTAAGGTGGTTGGCCTCGTTTAATGGCATTCACAGGCTGCCAAACGATTCATCTGTAGGTTAATAATGCAACATAGGAAAGGGCTTATATAAGAAACTACAGGGGGTCCAACTGGCAAGGCTTTCAAAAGTGTGTGTGTGTGTGTGTGTGTGTGTAATCTTCCTACATTGTAAAGACAGGCCCATATTGATTTTTTTTTATGTAATTTATTCATTGTATTCCCCAAGGCAAAGTGTCGGCAGGAAAGCGACGCCATGACATGAATGACAATTTCACCTTTTGAATGTCAACAAGGTAATCGTTTTGTATGTGCATTTAGTTTCACCACAACAACAATACCCCTGCGTTCCGAATCGCATACTTTCTACTATATAGTATGTAGAAAAAAGATTTAGGATGTCCCGATTCTTGTGGCCAGATTTAGGATGGTTAGAGGTACCCGGATGTCATACTTCATCCGG
>CM049414.1:26310000-26312500 GCA_026929865.2 Hyperoplus lanceolatus | reverse complement strand
GCCTTATACGTTTTTATATATAGTGGGCGTCCTGGTGGAAGTGAACCTGTTGGAAGACCAAGAAGAAGAAGAAGTACTATAGAATAAATAACTAAATACATCTTCACCTCATCACTTGATATTGTGGAAAGACTTGAGGCAGTGGTGGATGATGCCATCTTTAGTAACTAGCTTCTTCTTTTCCTTGAAGGCCACCGTAGCTTCTGGAAATTCTCTGAAAGGGAGGGGTTAGCAAGGGAGCGTTGACATCTAGACCTTTCAGCACATTACTGTACATACATATTTAATTCTAGAAATGGCTTTGAGCACTGGGATAACATGATAAATGCATTAAATGTAATAAATTATTGACGGTATACATTACAATGAGCGCTCGGAAGTGTAGGATTCTTATATTTAACATTTGGAACATTGCTGTCCGTAGGCTTTATAACATTAGCTGAGCATGAGATGATAGATTTGAACTTTAAATGCCCTTTTCAATACTCTGAATCAGAAAACTCAGCTTTCTAAAGCACTTACATCAACCAAACTTTCCAGGATCATTCCCAGCACTATTCTGAAGGTTATTACAGAAGGATTTGTTCATATGTTGTTAATTGGCTAATTTATGAGACATTTTGTTCTTAAAAACGTGGAGAAAATGCATTGTTAAAAGAAATTGTACATAGGTAGGCTGTATCCAAAATATGTTCTGTAACAACTTTGGACACAATAATTTTAACTCTTCAAGGCTTTATCCTACATCTGGATTTACATTTTTTTTAAAGATATTTTTTTTGGCATTTTTATGCTTTGTTGATAGTGTAGAGACAGAGTTGAAATGGGGCAGAGAGGGGAGTGACATGCAGAGAACGACCGCGGGCTGGAATCGAACCCGTGTCCGCTGCTGGCCGAGGCCCATGGGGGGGGGGGGACGCCCTACCAACTGAGCTGAGGGCGCCCCCTAGATGTATGTTTTTGAAGAGATTAAGATGTAGGCTGCACATAATACATTGGATATTACCAAATTATCATATTTATCTAAACATTTCTGGAAAAAATTGTAATTTAAAAAATAATAGTTTCAATGTCGGTAATCAACTGGCAAAGTTTTATGATGATATGAGTTAAATATCGTTAGCCTCGTAGCATAATTACCTAAAGCATATTTACTCTACATCTACTTTACTCTACATCTACATCTACTTTACCCTACTCTATAACCCTTAAAATATGACTTTTATATGACAATTATGCTATTAGGCTAACGAAAAGTAGAGTAGAGTAGAGTAGATGTAGAGTAGAGTAGATGTAGAGTAAAAGTAGAGTAGAGTAAATATGATTTAGGCAATTATGCTATGAGGCTAACGATATGTTAAACCCCTGTCCCCCTGCACTGTCTTGACTAAAGTACTTACAGTAAAACATGTTGAATGACCTGTGAAACTACCCCTCACTGTGCCTCTGTTCTCTTGTTACTGGAAGCAAAGTGTAACGTCTTGTTTATTTAGGAGAACAGGGACTATGAGGCCTCCAGCCGCGCACACACGCAAGCACGTGAGTGAGTGAGAGAATGCTGTGTGCGAGACAGACACACTTTTGGCTTGGCAAGACACACTGGGCGGCAGTGGCGAAGTGGGTAGGGAGATCGCCTCTGGAGTACAGGGTCGGAGGTTCGATCCCCCGTCTCCCCGCCACATGTCGAAGTGTCCCTGAGCAAGACACTGAACCCCGAATTGCTCCCTATGGTTCAGAGAGCGCCTTGCATGGCAGCTACTGCCATCGGTGAATGAGTGTGTGTATGAATGGGTGAATGTGGTAAGATATGTAAAGCGCTTTGGGGCTGAGAAAATCGGCTAGAAGGCGCTGTATAAGTCAAGTCCATTTACCAGTTACTGTGTGAGTGGGTGTAATAATACTGATAATGATATTACATTGAAAGGAGGCAGTTGAGGTGGTCCGGGTATCTGGTAAGGATGCCCCCTGGGCGCCTCCCTAGGGAGGTGTTCCCACCCACACACACACACACACACACACACACACATTTAATATTGTTACAAATGTAACTGTATTGTCACTGGTTATGTTTACATCCAGATGTTTTTATGCAACAAAAAAAAGTAGCTACGAGGAACTTTTAAATATTTCTGAAACAGTCTCACTTTTCCTCTGATGATCATAAATTACATGTAACAGCAAACGAGACCATCAGTGCAAAGAATGCTATTTTTATACAGTTTTTCTTAATGCCTTTGTCATGGGTATATACGCTCACCCAGGAACAACAGCTGGCGTGGTAAAAACACTACCGCTTTTGTCCAAAGGGGGCGCTAAAATTACCAAAACATGTCAAAATCACTTTTTCAAAATCAGTGAATATCTCCTCACGATCCGCTACCTGTCTGTACTGTGTGTGCACTGGGAAAACAATCCAGTGTTAATACATATCCCAGGCTATTTAAACTAGTATGTAGACAAATGGAGCCCACCGTAGCTAAGAACATTTACAGAGCCTAGG
>CM049414.1:26280000-26305000 GCA_026929865.2 Hyperoplus lanceolatus | reverse complement strand
ATCTATCTATCTATCTATCTATCTATCTATCTATCTATCTATCTATCTATCTATCTATCTATCTATCTATCTGTCTCTTTGTGTGTCTGTCTGTCTGTCTATCTTTAAAAAAAAATGTTGCAAAAACTTAACCACTTGTACCTAAGTAGAAGCTGAAAACTTTGTAATATTCGTTGGATTCTCACATTTCTGACTGTCCCTGAAAGCCACTCGACAACTCCTGCCGTCGTTTCGTAAAACAGGAAAAAAAATCCATTTTCATCAACATCACGAATTCCCCTTTTTCAAATATCGGCTTAAAATCAATGTTTGCATTATCGAGATGCTGTGAAAAATCTATGATGATAATGGGGGTAATAATAATAATATATTAAGCGGGAACTCCGGTGGCGTAGTGGGTAGAGCGCGTACCACATAGACTCAGTCCTTGTCTCGGTGGTCGCAGGTTCAAATCCGACCCGTGGACCTTAACTGCAGGTCATCCCCCCCCCCCCCCCTCTCTCTCTCTCTCTCTCTCTCTCTCTCTCTGTCTCCCTATTTCAACTCTGTTTCTCTCCATACTTTCAAATAAAGCTTGAAAATGAAATTCTCTAAAAAGCAGATTCCGACAAAAACAAACGAAATGTCGACGTTTTTTTCTTTTGACGATCATACAGTAAACTCGAACCTGATGACGAAAAATCACATTAAAACACATTTTCTAAAAGAGAAATGAGAGCGTGGGCAAAAGTATCATAACCTCATGATGCCATAGACCTTTTTATTGATATATTTTGTTCAGTTTTCACAACAGTAGCAGCAGCATTTCTTATTTTATATTTTATATTGTGCTCCGATTCGGGCTCCAGTGCAAACGGCCCTCGAGTGCAGAAGCCTTATACAGCAGGAGCATAAACTTATGAAATGTAACTTCCATTTTTGATTGACACACAGAAATGTACACACACCCTGCATTCCAATCCCCATACTTCCCTACTATTTAGTATGCCAGAAAAAAGATTTAGGATATCCAAATACATGCAGGTCAATTTGTAGTATGCTGAAAATACATAAATGCCCCCACTAACTCCAATAGCATTTTGGAGTATTCGTCTTTATTCTTGACATTTCTCGACATAGTGAAAAAAAATCTTCCTTAAGTGATTTTTTTTTCTCTACTCTCATGTGGCCCTAAAACTCTTCTGTACTTTAGTATGTAGTGTAGTAAAAAGACTAAAACTCTTCTGTACTTTAGTATGTAGTGTAGTAAAAAGACTAAAACTCTTCTGTACTTTAGTATGTAGTGTAGTAAAAAGAAAAAGTATGTGATTTGGAATGCAGGGGCAATCTTATTTATTAGTATAAGGGCCACATGAAAGAAAATAAAAGAAGAGTTACAAAAATAAAAATAAATTGCAATCAAATGTGATTACTTCTTCTTAACAGACACAGGTCCAAGCATTTTATTCTCAAATTCCTGATTCATTATGACATGGCACTGATTGGCCGAAATATTAAAGGTGCTCCGAGGAACTTTTACATATCGTTAGCCTCATAGCATAATTGCCTAAATCATAATTACTCTATACTCTACTTTTACTCTATATCTACTCTATTCTACATCTACTCTACATCTACTTTACCCTGCTCTATAACCCTTAAAATATGATTTAGGCAATTATGCTATTAGGCTAACGAAAAGTAGATATAGAATAGAGTAGATGTAGAGTAAAAGTAGAGTATATATGATTTAGGCAAATAAGCTATGCCTATGAGGCTAACAATATTTCTGAAACGGATGCTCCAAGTTCCTCCATTTTAAAACTTGGCAACCACTTTATTCTCATAATATTATGACTTTTAATCTCGTAAATGTATATATATATTTTTTTTTACATGGCCCCAATACTCTTATATTCTTTTATAACTCTTTTATGCACATAGCACAGATTTCGTACATTTACAGCCAAACACTGTGGAGCCATTGTTTTAAAAGTCAATGTCAGTCAACAGCAAGAAAATGAAAAAAACTGAAAAGTACAAACATACACTGGCCACGAGAATTAACCAAATCTTTTTCTCAAACTTAAATCATGCTTTTATCTGCGTAGGGGCCAGGCACATCTGACGAACTTAAACAAAACTGGTAGCATTTTATATTAGGGTACAGAGATCATAGAGAATTCATAAATGCACTTTGTAAACTAGTAGTAATTCACAAGATTTTAGGGCAACACACTGCAGGTTTTTTCAAGCACTGGTCAGTTTTGAGATTGTCATCTATTTTGCCTCCATAACATGTCTTCTTTCATAGTATAAATCAAAGGGTCCAAAATGTATATTTAGGTGTTTAGTGTCTGGTTCCTCCTCCCAGTAACCATGAGGTCTCTGGTTCCTCCTCCCAGTAACCATGAGGTCTCTGGTTCCTCCTCCCAGTAACCATGAGGTCTCTGGTTCCTCCTCCCAGTAACCATGAGGTCACTGGTTCCTCCTCCCAGTAACCATGAGGTCACTGGTTCCTCCCAGTAACCATGCGGTCTCTGGTTCCTTCCAGTAACCATGAGGTCTCTGGTTCCTCCTCCCAGTAACCATGAGGTCTCTGGTTCCTCCTCGCAGTAACCATGAGGTCTCTGGTTCCTCCTCCCAGTAACCATGAGGTCACTGGTTCCTCCCAGTAACCATGCGGTCTCTGGTTCCTCCTCCCAGTAACCATGCGGTCTCTGGTTCCTCCTCCCAGTAACCATGAGGTCTCTGGTTCCTCCTCCCAGTAACCATGAGGTCTCTGGTTCCTCCTCCCAGTAACCATGAGGTCTCTGGTTCCTCCTCCCAGTAACCATGAGGTCTCTGGTTCCTCCTCCCAGTAACCATGAGGTCTCTGGTTCCTCCACCTCCCAGTAACCATGAGGTCTCTGGTTCCTCCCAGTAACCATGCGGTCTCTGGTTCCTCCCAGTAACCATGAGGTCTCTGGTTCCTCCTCCCAGTAACCATGAGGTCTCTGGTTCCTCCTCCCAGTAACCATGAGGTCTCTGGTTCCTCCAAGTAACCATGAGGTCTCTTGTTCCTCCTCCCAGTAACCATGAGGTCTCTGGTTCCTCCTCCCAGTAACCATGAGGTCTCTGGTTCCTCCTCCCAGTAACCATGAGGTCTCTGGTTCCTCCCAGTAACCATGCGGTCTCTGGTTCCTCCTCCCAGTAACCATGAGGTCTCTGGTTCCTCCTCCCAGTAACCATGAGGTCTCTGGTTCCTCCTCCCAGTAACCATGAGGTCTCTGGTTCCTCCTCCCAGTAACCATGAGGTCTCTGGTTCCTCCTCCCAGTAACCATGAGGTCTCTGGTTCCTCCTCCTCCCAGTAACCATGAGGTCTCTGGTTCCTCCTCCCAGTAACCATGAGGTCTCTGGTTCCTCCTCCCAGTAACCATGAGGTCTCTGGTTCCTCCAAGTAACCATGAGGTCTCTGGTTCCTCCTCCCAGTAACCATGAGGTCTCTGGTTCCTCCAAGTAACCATGAGGTCTCTTGTTCCTCCTCCCAGTAACCATGAGGTCTCTGGTTCCTCCCAGTAACCATGCAGTCTCTGGTTCCTCCCAGTAACCATGAGGTCTCTGGTTCCTCCTCCTAGTAACCGTGAGGTCTCTGGTTCCTCCCAGTCACCAAGAGGTCTCTGGTTCCTCCCAGTAACCATGAGGTCTCTGGTTCCTCCTCCCAGTAACCATTAGGTCCCTGGTTCCTCCCAGTAACCATGAGGTCTCTGGTTCCTCCTCCCGGTAACCATGAGGTCTCTGGTTCCCCCCAGTAACCATGAGGTCTCTGGTTCCTCCTCCCAGTAACCATGAGGTCTCTGGTTCCTCCCAGTATCCATGAGGTCTCTGGTTCCTCCTACCAGTAACCATGAGGTCTCTGGTTCCTCTTCCAAGTAACCATGAGGTCCTCTGGTTCCTCCCAGTAACCATGAGGTATCTGGTTCCTCCCAGTAACTATGAGGTCTCTGGTTCCTCCCAGTAACTATGAGGTGTCTGGTTCCTCCCAGTAACCATGAGGTCTCTGGTTCCTCCTCCCAGTAACCATGAGGTCTCTGGTTCCTTCTTCCAGTAACCATGAGGTCTCTGGTTCCTTCTCCCAGAAACCATGAGGTCTCTGGTTCCTCCTCCCAGTAACCATGAGGTCTCTGGTTCCTCCCAGTAACCATGAGGTCTCTGGTTCCTCCTCCCAGTAACCGTAAGGTCTCTGGTTCCTCCCAGTAACCATGAGGTCTCTGGTTCCTCCCAGTAACCGTGAGGTCTCTGGTTCCTCCTCCCAGTAACCATGAGGTCTCTGGTTCCTCCCAGTAACCATGAGGTCTCTGGTTCCTCCTCTCAGTAACCGTAAGGTCTCTGGTTCCTCCCAGTAACCATGAGGTCTCTGGTTCCCCCCAGTAACCATGAGGTCTCTGGTTCCTCCCAGTAACCATGAGGTCTCTGGTTCCTCCCAGTATCCATGAGGTCTCTGGTTCCTCCTCCCAGTAACCATGAGGTCTCTGGTTCCTCCTCCCAGTAATCATGAGGTCTCTGGTTCCTCCCAGTAACCATGAGGTCTCTGGCTCCTCCCAGTAACCATGAGGTCTCTGGTTCCTCCTCCCAGTAACAGTAAGGTCTCTGGTTCCTCCCAGTAACCATGAGGTCTCTGGTTCCTCCCAGTAACCATGAGGTCTCTGGTTCCTCCCAGTAACCATGAGGTCTCTGGTTCCTCCTCCCAGTAACCATGACGTCTCTGCTTCCTCCTCCCAGTAACCATGAGGTCTCTGCTTCCTCCTCCCAGTAACCATGAAGTCTCTGGTTCCTCCAAGTAACCATGAGGTCTCTGGTTCCTCCCAGTAGCCATGAGGTCTCTGGCTTCTCCCAGTAACCATGAGGTCTCTGGTTCCTCCCAGTAACCATGAGGTCTCTGGTTCCTCCTCCCAGTAACCATGAGGTCTCTGATTCCTCCTCCCAGTAACCATAAGGTCTCTGGTTCCTCCCAGTAACCATGAGGTCTCTGATTCCTCCCAGTAACCATGAGGTCTCTGGTTCCTCCTCCCAGTAACCATGAGGTCTCTGCTTCCTCCTCCCAGTAACCATGAGGTCTCTGCTTCCTCCTCCCAGTAACCATGAAGTCTCTGGTTCCTCCAAGTAACCATGAGGTCTCTGGTTCCTCCAAGTAGCCATGAGGTCTCTGGTTCCTCCCAGTAGCCATGAGGTCTCTGGCTTCTCCCAGTAACCATGAGGTCTCTGGTTCCTCCCAGTAACCATGAGGTCTCTGGTTCCTCCTCCCAGTAACCATGAGGTCTCTGATTCCTCCTCCCAGTAACCATAAGGTCTCTGGTTCCTCCCAGTAACCATGAGGTCTCTGGTTCCTCCTCCCAGTAACCATGAGGTCTCTGGTTGGATCCCCGCCACCGAACAGGAGGGTGTTAGTAAAACTTGTGGTGGCTGCTATTACCTCTACGGTGCCCACCATCTCTACCATTGTGTCCTTGAGCAAGACACTTAACCCCAAACTGCTCAAGGGGCGCTGTACTATGGCTGACCCTGCGCTCTGACCCCCTCTGGAGTGTGTCTGTCTGTCTGTTTTGTGATGATATATATATAAGTCAAAAACGTGATCCTATTCACCTGCAGTGTTTTGCCTTCATAATTTTGAATTACTGATAGCTCACAAAGGACTATATGAATGAATTCATGCATTGTTGATTCCTAGCCTGGAAATCCAGAATTAAATTCAATTAAATTTGCTGCGCTTGTTGGTCTGGACACACTCCATTGAAGCTCATTAAATCTGTCAGAAAATTTGTTCTAGTTGCAGAGAAAGCCGCCCCTTGAGTTGGGAATGACTATTGATCGTGACCAGACCCTCTATCGTTCTAGATATGGGTCTGGATTTCCAGGCTAGTTGAATCCCGTACCCTTACTATAAAATCTTACCATTAAACATGTTGTAGGCACCAGTATTTCCCCTTATTGAGTCAGGAAACAAATTTAAAACACACACATCTTGTATATTTTTTTTACCTTGGGGCTTCCCGTAGCTTAAATCCTTATAAGGTTGTTTTGTGCTTTACAAAGTCAACAGACGTCGACTGTCAAACCTCATATGGCAAAGTGTGTCTGTAGGCTACTGTCCAATGTAGCACGTACATATATCGGCTTTTTCCCAAAGTCACTTAAATATATATGTAACGCTATTTCTAATGCAAAAAAAACGGTCGAAAATCTTCCATGTTATGACTTCCACTGGCATTTTTTCTCGGCAACACAACAACGTCCGCTTATTTAAAAAAAATTGCTTAAAATATGACTTTTATGACCATTCTTTAGATAGCAGGGCAGACTCAATACATTTCCACAGTCCTCTGAGAGATCTCAAAGCCCATTTTGCAGCCACGTTACCTTAAAACAATCCAGATGTTGGTGAAAAAATGGAAGAAAAAAACCTTCAAACTGAAATATTTGTGGATGATTTTAGCGTTTTGATTCGATTCTGGCTTTTTTACAGATGAGAAGAGATGTTGTTTGAAGCATGGGCGTAGGTTTTAGAAGAGACCTTAGAAGAGGTATGCCCCCTAAATATTTCAAAGATGTAAATTTGTCCCCCTAAGTCTAATTTGAAAGACAACCCCCTCCCCAAATAAATCAAATTTATGTTGCGTTCACACCAAAATGGTCAAAAAATACATCAATATTTGTGCATATTTGTGAATATCACGTTTGTAGTAGAGCCATGCAGAACCAAGGATGATAAAATACACAATTTTGCATGTTTCTACTGTTTATTACTTCATAAGAAAAATGTGCCTAGGCCTACTCTATTTGTCCTTAATTCAAAAAGATAAAGGTTAAGATTTATTTGATTGCCCTTATGAGTTATTTATTTTCTTTCTTTCAATTGGCTGCTGTTTCGACGATGTCACAGCTCATTTGCATAAATTCAACACTTTTGGTGTGGACGCAGGGTAACCATTCAGGGGGTTGGATATACTGATATATCCTTCTTACCAGTTATTATATTTTCCAAAAGATTTGCAAACACCCCTTTAGTGGGCCAAACCATCTGATTAAAAGTAAAGCTATAGTGCGTAACATCTGCCGCCTCCCCCCCATGAGGAATTCTGAGTAATTACTAACAACACTGTCGGTGCATCGCCATCTACATGAGGTAAAGCCTTCAGTGATGGCTCATGGATTTTACACCTTCTGCTGTACGTCCAGGTTTTTTTCTTAGCAGTAGAATCAACAACTGAAACATTTCTTGGGCTCTTCTTGGGATTTTTCTGAGCTCCTGCACCAGTGTCGGGGGGGGGGGGGGCACCAGTTTGTAAACGCTGCCATACTGAGAAATACAGAGAGAGTTTTGTGGAGCTGATAATAGGCTTAATCAACTTTGTGTCAACTCGTTTGGGCGATGGCTTAAACTGAACCCACATTCATTCATTTGAAAAAGTTACGCACAATGGCTTTAAGTGTTTGACAACACACACACACAATGTTAAAACAAAACCTACGCCCATGCTTTCAAACGTAGCAAGAATGAACAATGGTATAATTCAGATTTTCTCATGCCCTACAACATCTAAAGCGAATTAGTTTATGGAAGGCCTTCTTGAAATCCTCGTTCGACATCGTGTAAATGATCGGATTTATCAACGAGTTGAGGTAACCCAGCCACGTGAAAATGTCAAATAGCTCCGGATGAAAGCAAGACTCGCAGAAAGCCACTAAAAGAGTATAGATGAAAAACGGCAGCCAGCATATGATGTACGCTCCGAGAATTATCCCCAAAGTTTTAGTAGCCTTCCTTTCGCGTGCCGCCGAAATCCTTTTTTTCTCGAGCAAAGCATCGGATACAGTGACTTTAACTTGGTTCACGTTAGCCGTATTCGCCGTAGCATTTTCGCACTGGGACGTCGTATCGTTTGTGCCGTAGTTTAAGCTAGTTGTCGAGGCCACGGAGCCGGGCGAATCGGTGATGAGGTGAGCGGAAGTCAGTCTTTTGCCGGGCTTGTTGTTGGATTGCTTTAAGATGCGTTTTCGGGCTTCCACGTATATCCGTCCGTAGAGAGCGATGAGAAGCAGCGTGGGGATGTAGAAGGCGCCAAACGTGGAGTAGATGGTGTAGAATATGTGGTCGGTGTTCACGTTACAACTCGTCATCTCCTCGGCTTTCACCTGGAAAAGAAAATTAAGATTTGAAAGATTTCAGGGAAAGCAGAGAAGTTCATAGATATACAGCCATGGAAAAGAAGAGACCACTCCAAATGTTCATTTTATCTTGTTTTACTATTTAGAGGCATATGTTTGAGTAGAATGAACATTTTTATTTTAGAATATAAACTACTGACAACATTTCTACCAAATTCACAATGGAAATATTGTCATTAAAGAGCATTTTCAATGAGTAATGTAGAGATGAAGATTTAAGAAAAATCCAGACTGGTCTCTTCAGTTTTTTCTGGGGCTGTACAGTACTTTAAAATAACAATAAAACGCTAAAAAAAAAAAAGGGAATGAGCCCCCTGTTTTGACACCTATAGCTGGTAGAGTTCTCCAATACTTTATGAATTGAGAACATTCAATATGAGATTTCAGGGAAAGCAGAGATGTTTTAAACAGATATGGCAGCCCTTTCCTGGACAAATTTCAAGCAAATTTAAAACCTTGGGAAGGATATCACTAAAAAAATTGATTCTTATGATTTGGAATAAGGAGATAGCCCCCTTGTTTGATATGTGGCTCATGTAGTTCTCTAGCACTCTATATATGGAGACAATCTGTTATGAAATCTCAGGGAAAGCAGAAGAATTTAAACAGATCTGTCAGCCTTTCCTTGACTATATGACAGCCTTGAAGTAACGTACATGACACCTTGTTGACTTTATTTTCTGCTTAACATTTACCCTTTAGTTTAAACAATGTCTTTAGAAACCCACACACACACACACACACACACACACACACACACACACACACACACACACACACCACACACACACACACACACTTTTGAAAGCCTTGCCAGTTGGACCCCCTGTAGTTTCTTATATAAGCCCTTTCCTATGTTGCATTATTAACCTACAGATGAATCGTTTGGCAGCCTGTGAATGCCATTAAACGAGGCCAACCACCTTAAAATCAGGTCTTAAGGAATTAATGGACAGCCCCCTGCTTTGATATGTGGCTCATGGAGTTCTCTAGCACTCTATATATGGAGAAAATCCGTTATGAGATTTCAGGGAAAGCATAGAAGTTTAAACAGATATGTCAGCCTTTCCTGGACTATATAACAGCACTGAAGGGACCTACATGACACCTCAGAGAAGTTTAAACAGATATGTCAGCCTTTCCTGGACTATATAACAGTACTGAAGGGACCTACATGACACCTTTTTGGCTTTTTATTTTCTGCTTAAACCTGCAGTGTGTAGAATTTGGGGTTTTATTTCCTAGCAGATTTTGTAGAAAGTAATTATAATATCCATAAGTACATTTAGTTTAGTGCATAATAGCTGAACATTTTTTTTTTTATTATTATTTTTTCCCTTAGAAAGGGTCTCATATATGTCCATATTTCTGCATATTTTGGACCAAGGGCTAGTGCCGCCATCTTGAAAGTGTCATAGTTGGAATGTCATCAGATGCATTGTTTAAAATTTAGAATTGTTCTTGTCCTTGAAGGCCACTGTAGCTTCTGTTATTATTCTAAAGGGGTGGGGTTACCCAGGGAGCGTTGCATTCTAGAACTTTGTAGAACTTTCTTGATGATGTCATATTACACACTGCACCTTTAACATTTACCGTTTAGTTTAAACAATGTCCTTAGAAACCTTAGAAACTCATCTAGGCAAGGCAAGGCAAGTTTATTTATATAGCACAATTCAGACAGAAGGCCACTCAAAGTGCTTTACAGGGGCAAGATTAGAATACATAAAACACATTATAAAACATTTAAAAGCGAATAAAAGAAGCAAATAAAAAAATTAAAAAAGTAGACACCATGTTAGTTGTTTATTCTATTGTGTCTTTTGTGCGTTCACTTTTTCAGTTATGTGTTTGTGTTCTTTAAAAATAAAAATGAATTGACAAAACTAAAGTAGTACATAAAAAATAAATATTGTCATTGAGAAACAGGGACACTGCCTATGGATGAGCATTTATGTAAATTTGCAAAGTTACAGCAGATGCAGGCGCTCCGGTGGCGTAGTGGATAGAGCGCGTACCATATTGGCTCCGGCCTTCGTTGCAGTGGTCGCCGGTTCAAATCCGACCCGTGGACCTTTACTACAGGTCATCCCCCCCCTCTCTCTCTCTCTCTCTCCTCTCCCCATTTCAACTATGTACTGTCAAATAAAGCTTGAAAATGCCAAAAAATAATCTTTAAAAAAAACAAAAAAATTTAGCAGATGGCTTATTTACATATTTAGGCGAAGGGCGAGAGAGAAACAAAAATTATAAGAGGACGATTTTTGGGTAACTTTCTTGCACTTTGAAAAATAAGTCAAAATGTTGATTATAAAGTGAAAATACAATGTGTAGATTAAACTCCACAGTTCCAAGCTGCAGTGAAGTTGGATAGATATTGACTGATCGAACTACCGGGATCGATAACTCATAAGCAAAACATTATTAAAACCCAAACGATGCATCTCTGCTATGGTCATAAGACAGACAGACAGACAGACAGACAGACAGACAGACAGACAGACAGACAGACAATGGGCTACAACCTCATTTGAACTGAAAGCAAATGTCCTTTAAGCACCACTAATAACATGTCTCTCTATGTGCAGCGGGCTGTGAGACGAGAGCACAGGGACGGTCTACAAAGGGAAACAATATTCAATCCCTTCACTCTGATACAGTGCAGTTTGTGGAGCTTAGAGGACGTCTGCTTTCAGTCAAAATGATAGACAGGTGGGGGCGCCCTTAGCTCAGTTGGTAGGGCGCCCCCCCCCCCCCCCCCATGGGCCTCGGCCAGCAGCGGACCCGGGTTTGATTCCAGCCCGCGGTCGTTCTCTGCATGTCACTCCCCTCTCTGCCCCATTTCAACTCTGTCTCTACACTATCAATAAAGCATAAAAATGCCAAAAAAAAAAATCTTAAAATGAGTACAGACAGGTAGCGGATCATGGGGAGATATTCACTGATTTTAACAAAAAGTGATTTTGACAACAAGCGTTCTCCAGAATCACTGACTCCACCTTTAAAATAGGCACAGTGCATATTCATGAACGTTAATGTCAATATGTTTTTGGCTATTCGACATCTTACATCCCTTTCATTGATGGTCAATATACAAGTTAGTCCTCACATTAAAAAACTAAATAAAATAAAAAAATAGGAAAAAAACTACATTGTCTCTCAAGTGAATACAGCATAAATGAAAAAGTTACACACTACAGCTTTACATGATTTAGTATCCATACTAACCTGTACTCTTTCTATTCTCTTCTATATCCTAAATCATATCATATCGTTTCATTAAGAAAAAAAAAAACGAAACTAAATTACAGCATTGGAAAAAGTTACACACTGGAGCTTTAAATGCTTTGGTAGCACATCCAACGGTGTGATCGATTTAGGTTAATTTACTTTTGGTTTAATTATTCGGGAAAAAAAATGTAAGTTAAAAAAATATCGTTCTATTCTCTTCTATATCTCTTTTTCCCTCACGTTTGACAAAAAAAACATAAAAAAAGAGATTACAGCATTAATGGAAAAGTTACACACTGTAACTTTAAATCATTTGGTGGTATCCGTACTAACCTGTCTCCAGAAGAAAGGCGGTAGCGAGATTGAGATGGCGATCCCCCATGCGGTAGCTATCATGCCTCATTGTGCGCTTCTTTGTATATTCATTCATGAAAAAGTTACACACTATAGCTTTGATTTGGACAAATTGTATTGGTTTGTTTATTCACAAAAAAACAAAATTTCCTTTTCGATCTGTCTATTCTTATTCTATATTCTTATTTATTTATTTTTCTCACATGTTCGAGATTTTTAAACTGAGAAATAAAATGTATAGCCTATAGCTTACATGTTGTGAAAAAGTTACACACTATAGCTTTTAAATGCTCCCTCCGCACTAACCTGTCTCCAGAAGAAAGGCGGTAGCGAGATGGATATGGCGATCACCCATGCGGTAGCTATCATGCCTCATTGTGCGCTTATTTGTCAATTCATTCATATGAGAAAGTTACACACTATTGCTTTAAATTGATCTATATTGATTTATTTTGGCAAAAATTCCTTTTTAATCACAATCTTTCTATTCTCTTTTATTTATTTATTTATTTATTTTTCTCACATGTTCGTGATTTTTTCTTTTAAACTGAGAAAATATATATATATATGCATTTTGTGTTAAGTTAATACAGCATACATATCAAAGTTACACACTGTAGCTTTACATGCTCCCTCCGTATAGCCTACTAACCTGTCTCCAGAAGAAAGGCGGTAGCGAGATGGATATGGCGATCACCCATGCGGTCGCTATCATGCCCGCCGCGCGCCTCATTGTGCGCTTCTTGGTATATTCCACCGCGTCCGTTATGGCCCAATATCTATCCAGCGCAATTACGCACAGATGCAGAATGGAGGCTGTGCAACATGTAATATCAGAAGACAGCCAAATGTCACACACATCCTGCCCAAGCGTCCACGTCTGGCTGACCGTATAGAGCGCGCTTATAGGCATCACCAACATAGACACTAAAAGGTCCGTAACGGCCAAGGAGGCGATGAGAAAGTTTGCCGGTGTGTGCAATTTTCGCGACTGATAAATAGTCGCAATGACAAACGCGTTGGAGAGAGTTGTGGCGAGAGTTATGAGCGTTAAGGTCAGCCCTAGACCCGCCTGGAAAGCCACGTTATTGTCCTCTTTATTCGCGTCCGTTTCCGATGTAGAAACGGTGGTGAAATTATTGACAACATGGTAGGTGTAGTTGGAGGCTGAGAGGTTATAATCACCGCCGTAAATGCCGGGCGTAGTTGTTGTGGTAGGAGGTTTTAGCTGGCTGGCATTCTCCATAATAATCTTGCCACCACCGCCAGACCAGCCTTGCGATTCCAATGATCTCCCCAGTCAAACCGCGCTGTCATTGAGCGTGTGCTGGAAGCCGTGGAGATATTCAATCAAATATTCATCCAGCATCCAGTCTCTTGTACAGCCAGAATAGAAGCGGCTCCATAGTATGTCTTGCACCTGAAAGCAATTGTCAATGTTTTATCCAGACAAAATCAGACGAGATTTGCTTCCTTAAAAACGAATTTTTGCCTTCTTTTCTTCATACTAAATCACGTCAAAATCAGCGCTTTTTCTTGTTTTTTTTTAATCAATTTGAATATCCAGGAAATAGAAGAAACACACTGGTTTCAAAACACCCTCACCCACAGATATGTATGTGTGAACTGTCCATTATTTTCCACCTAAAATATCACAATCCAGAGTTAAAATTTTAAAATAAGTTGCTGGTACATTTGCTGCTTGTTTTAGTCCGCTCAGTCTCCTCACAAGTTCCGAGCTGCCTAAGTCTGACTCGCGCTTTTATACCGCCTCTCTCTCTCTCTCTCTCTCTCTCTCTCTCTCTCTCTCTCTCTCTCTGTGTGTCTGTCTCTCTCTCTCTCTCTCTCTGTGTCTGTCTCTGTCTCTCTCTCTATCTCTCTGTCTTTGTCTCTCTCTCTCTGCCCCTCTCTCATACTCTCACAATCTCTGTCTCTCTGCCTCCCTCCCCCACTCCCTCACTCACTCCCTCCCTCTCTGTCTCTCTCTCTGTATGTCTCTCTCTCTTTATCTCCCTCACTCGCTCGCTATCTCACACTCTCTCTCTCACTGCCTCTCCCTCTCTCTCCCTCTCTGTCTCTCTGCCTCTCTCTCCCTCTCTCTCTCCCTCGCTCGCTATCTCACACTCTCTCTCTCAATTCAATTCACAGGGGCTTCGGGCAAACCTTTTGCACATACAAAAAAAAATTAAATTAAATAAATTATATCGAATAGTAAAAAGAATTACAGACACAGAAGAATATAACATTTACTATTATGAATATTTACAGATATTTAAATTAGCAGTTAAAGGTGTAGTCAGTGATTCTGGAGAACGCTTGTTGTCAAAATCAGTGAATATCTCCTACCGACTGTGCATACTGTGTGTGCGCTGTGGAAAAAGTGTTAATACACAGCCTAGGCTCTGTAAACTGGCATATTGCTAGCTACGGTTGAACCCCCTTTGTTCACAGACCAGTTTACAGAGCCTAGGCTGTGTATTAACACTGTTTTTTTTGTTGTCATTTTTTTCCCAACTTCTCAGCCAACACAATAACATACACCCACATACATCTAGCCTGTCTGTAACTGGAGGAGGCAGAAGCATTCTTGAAAAGTTGATGTTAAAAGTTCAACCCAAAATATACACCGACTTTTACTCATTCAGTCGAGTGTGAAATTGAGTTTTCAACGTGAAGGTCTAAAATAATTCTTCAAACTCTTCCGCTAAAATACACTTTTCTACCGGAGATATTTTTTATATTTTAGACACCTATATTAGGGTTCTTTTTCTTCTGGAGTTCAGGCTACCATCGGTCTCTATCAGTGAACACAGTTGTCAAATTCAGCCCAGAACAGTATATTTTTATTTTCTTTGGAACACCTGGGAAGTTTGGAGGATACATGACAGACATAAAAAAAAATACTACATTTCCTTATGAAGACACAATAGATCTCAGTTTTTAAATTGGCCTAAATTCTTAAAGGGACACTGTGTAATATGACATCATCAAGAAAGTTCTACAAAGTTCTAGAATGCAACGCTCCCTGGGTAACCCCACCCCTTTAGAATAATAACAGAAGGTACAGTGGCCTTCAAGGACAAGAACAATTCTAAATTTTAAACAATGCACCTGATGACATTCCAAAAACATGGATTCCTCCATACGACTTGCCCGCTCAATGGACAAAATGTAACATTAATATTTGTAATTCTCCGCTCAGGAGGATAATTCAGATTATTGGCAGAGGTGATTTTACACCAATGAGGACATATTTATGAATGAGGATATTGATTTGGGCTAATACATTACTTAAAATGTTACACAGTGTCCCTTTAAGTTCATTTACAGAATCATAATAGTTGTGGAAATATTAATCAATAACTAAGTAACGATGTATACCGGTTAAGATAAGACTAGTGCGAGTCACACTGTGACATTTGAAGCCCGATAAATAAATAGATAGTACTGCATTTTCTTTTTTTCTAAGATATTTTTTTTGGCATTTTTATGCTTTATTGACAGTGTAGAGACAGAGTTGAAATGGGGCAGAGAGGGGAGTGACATGCAGAGAACGACCGCGGGCTGGTACAAGAGAGACGGCAGGATGCATGGCCATGAGGTAATGTATTTCTATGTGACTGTCAGATTAATAATGTTAATATGACCATGGTGAAGCAAAGTAAACTGTGATTTAGTAGCGTTCATAAACACAGGCTTTTTCCCGTCTGCTGTAAATCGTTTGGTCTGAGTTGGCGGGGATTCAGACCAGAGCAAAGGCATTGAGAAAAACTATATAAAAATAGCATTTGTTTCTTTCAACACTGCATCAGGCCTGTGTATAATAGCATGTATAAAAGTGTCGTTAAAACACTATGGTTGCGTTCCGAATCGCATACTCTTTCTTTTTTATGTTCTACATACTACATTCGACGATAAAAAGAATCTAGTTAGGATGCAGTAGGCATACTATTGGGACACACTTTACTCTCTTATTTCATCATAACATTGCGCCTTGATCTTGTCTCTTGCTTTTATATCCGCCGCATCCCCGTTTGTTTTCATATGGAGGCTTCGTCGATGTGACGTCACTTCACGTGCGCACCGGATTGTGGGTCAGAATCGCCCAAATAGGATGCAGTTTTCAACACTAACAATCTTGGCCGGAGGAAGTAGCACATCCGGGTACTTCTAACCATCCTAAATCTGGCCACAAGAATCGGGACATCCTAAATCTTTTTTCTACATACTGTATAGTAGAAAGTATGCGATTCGGAACGCAACCTATATAAATGTCTCTCACATACTGAAACTCTGTTCCCATGAAAGCGCCCCCTGGGTCATAGTGCCCCGGGGATTCAGCAGCAAGGCCAGCGGAGCCCGTTTATACTGACACAGACAAATGACTGTTTCAGCACCACGGATAGTTCCCTGACCCGAACACACACCACCAAACACACAGACAGAGACAGACAGACAGACAGACAGACAGACACACACACACACACACACACACACACACACACACACACACACACTCACTCACTCACTCACTCACTCACTCACTCATTCACTCACTCACTCACTCACTCACTCACTCACTCACTCACTCACTCACTCACTCACTCACTCACTCACTCACTCACAGACCCACACAGACAGACAGACACACACACACACACACACACACACACACACACACACACACACACACACACACACACACACACACACACACACACACACACACACACACACACACACACACACACACACACACACACACACACACACTCACTCCCATCACACTGCAGGCTTCAAATGTGGAGTCAGTGGCTGTGTTGTAAGAGCCCTACTAACGTCCTCCCTCCTACATACTCAACTATATACTATATACTGTGTATATACTACATACTGTCTACTTAACCATCCATTGTGTATGCGAGGTTCGTTGGACCGTTTACACTGAAGTATACAGAAACAACAAAGAATTCAAACGGACGCAAACAGACAAGGTTTAGTCAAAATAAACACCTTAATGTACATTTTCAACCTCCCAATTATACTAACAAGAAAGTTTAAAAGGAAGTTAATAGAGTGAAAGTTTGCCTATACTGTCCTAGTTTCCCCTTTGTCTCTCAAACAAAGTAAATATTAATTCTTCAGGAGAAATATCCAGACGCAAACAGACAAGGTTTAGTCAAAGAAACACCTACAAACTTACTTATTTATCCTAATGAGAAAGTTAATAAGAAGTTAGTAGAGTGAAGGTTTGCCTTTACTGTCCTGGTTTCCCTTTTTCTCTCAAACAAAGTTAAATAGTAATTGTCAGTCAGAGTGTAGAGTCAATATTTACCATGCGTTCAGGAAGCGGCGATGCGTGAAGTCTCATCATACACACACACACACACACGCATACACACACACACACACACACACACACACACACACACACACACACACACACACACACACACACACACACACACACACATGATTGAACACTCTCTCCAATCATCAAAGCAATCAAACCTGAATGCACGCCGAGCCTCTGGAAGGTGTTGATTGAAACAGTGACTCATCACAATGTGCTGTTGATTATCTAATTTTTTGTTCACACAGACATTACATTTTAAAGCTATAGTGCGTAACTTCTGTGTGTGTGTGTGTGTGTGTGTGTGTGTGTGTGTGTGACTGTGTATGTTCTGAATAATTACAACAACACTGTCCAGTGGCGTGCACAGACATTTTTGGGGGCAGGTGCTCTGTGAAAAATAAGGGCACCTTGTGCAACATAACAACAAGGCATAAATAAGGCGACTGATTCTGCAGGCAGTTGGGGCTCTCTGAGCCAAATAACACAATATTTCTTTTGATAGATGACAAAATGATTGTAGACACAACCCCCTGGTCTAATGACTTATTAGTGACCAGACACACATACTGTAACAGTTTTTCTCACAGGAATTTGGGAAACTGGACCTTCTAGACTGCACCCCGGAAGAAAATGTTTAACCTTTTAAAGTAAAATTCATCAATCTGGTGCACTTTGAGAAGAAAACTGAGGCTAAATCAATTGTAAGCTATTTAGTTCTATTTTATGGGATAATTTGGAGACACAGAATTACCAAAAAGCAGAAAGAAAAATCCTTCTTTCTTTGAAGTCTTCGTTTTCTTTTCACTGGCTCATAGGCCCCTGATCTTCATAGCCCTGAACAATGTTATTTAGAAAATAACAAAAATTTACTGCCGACTGCCGTACTGCAGATCATCCTGTACAGGCCCCTGCTAGGCATTATACTGCAATTTGTAAATAAAAAGAGACCAACCATATAAAATAAGACTGCTTGGTTACATTACAACCAGGCACAAGGCTACTTTTTCTGCAGGCAATTGGGAATTGCCTGTTTGTCATTTAGCAAATAAATTACTGCATGTGTTAATTATATAACCTAAAGTAATCCTAAACAACACTAAGTATTCAGCATACTGATAGATTCACATGCTGTACCAATGACAAACTCCGCCGACATTAGTTGTGTTCATCACGTCAATCTATTTTTTTTTGGGGGGGGCTAGCTTGTTAAGCAGGACAGTCGGCTAATTTATGCTCAGCTGTGTGGCGCTGCACGATAGACGCTCTGTACCAGATGCTCTCAGGTCCATAGCGACACCATCCTGCTTGCTCCAGCTTACACACCTGTCATAAGGAGGGCAAATAAGGTTATTAAAAACATCAAGCAGTGGACTAGCGACAGCACCCAAGCGCTGCAATCTTGATGCTTTGAATCCACAGACTGGAATAACCTCCTCATCCCTTCAAAAGACGTGGAGGAGCAAGTGGACACTGTCTCATCTTACATCAACTTCTGTGTGGACAACATCATCCCCTCCAAAACGGTCACCATCTTCCCAAACACTAAGCCCTGGATTACAAAAGCACTGAAGGAAATTCTCAACAAGAAAAAAAGGATCTTCTTCACTGGCTCAGAGTCCGAAAAGAAGGAGGTCAACAGGGAAGTTAAGCGTGCCATTAAAACTGCTAAGCTGAAGTACAAGAACAAGGTAGAGGAAAAATTCACCCAGGGGAACCTCCACTCAGCCTGGCAGAGCCTCAAAACCATGGCTGCTGTTAACACCATCACTACCAACCACAAAACCATCCAGGTGGCGGGTAGCAGCTCTACATCTCTCCCTTACGACCTCAATTCCTTTTTCACCAGGTTTGAGACTGACAATTCCACCCAAATGGCAGGTACATTAACAACACTGAAACCTGGTGACTCCACACTCACCCTTAAAACAGAGGAGGTGGCGAGAGCCCCCAGGAGGACCAGGGAGAACAGCTCTCCTGGCCCAGACAACGTCAGTGACCGCGTCCTGAGGTTCTGTGCTGAGTTTCAGAGATCCATGGACACCAGCACAGTCCCCTAGCTGTGGAAACACTCTACAGTCATCCCCATCCCAAGGAAAAGCACCATTAACACTCTGAACGACCTCAGGCCTGTGGCCCTCACATCCCTGGTGATGAAGGCCATGGAGAGGGTCGTTAAAAAACACATCCTCACTGTAACCGACAGCCCTGATGGACTCACTACAGTATGCTTACCGCGCAGGCAGAGGTGTGGACGACGCAAAAGCATTTATCATTGACACTGTACACAAACATCTAGAGCGGCCCAACACATCAGCCAGACTCTTGTTTGTAGACTTCTCCTCGGCATTCAATACACTACAGCCCCACATCCTGGCCAACAAACTCACTTCCTACTTCCATCTAGACGACCAAAGATACTGCTAACTTTCTATTACTCCTTCATTGAAAGTATCTGTACGTTTTCCATAACTTGCTGGTTCCACTCCATCACCCTCCAAAACAGAAACCGTCTAGAGAGTACGGCCAGAGTCTGCTCTAAGATAATTGGACTTCCAACAAGAACTCTCTCCTCCATCCGTGATCAGCAAACACTCCGGTTAGCCAACAGAATTATGCAGGACCCCTCACACGCTCTACACCCCGCCTTTGAGTGGCTCCCCTCAGGGCGCCGACGACGCTGCCCCGGCTGCAGGACACAGAGGAGAAAAGCAACCTTTGTTCCCAAGGCTGTTCACCTCCTCAACTCCTCCTAAACCCCCCACCCGGGCTCGTGCCCTCCCCACATGGACTGGTGAAGCCGTGAACTCTGAACTCTGTTTTGCCCTCTCACTCCCATTTACTGGTACAACATAAATACCTCGCTTCAATTCACCTCAAAATTGTATTATAACCAGCATGGTATTTATTTATTTATTTAATTGATTGATTGCACTTTATATTTCTGTCATATTTGACACATTTTACACTTTTAAGAGTCAGTTCTCCATTTATAAACATGTATTTTGCATATTTTATACATATTTATATATATTTGTGTATTTGTAGACACCTGTGCTTGTGTGTATTGTCTGCCAGGTAGCAACGCTGTGTTTTGGTTTGTTTTATGTTTGGACATGGCCTTGTCCTTTGTCATGCAGCTGCTTTATGTGCCTTCAATTGCCCCCTGGGGACAAATAAATAAAGTTTTTTTGAATTGTATTGAACTGAATTGAGAGACAAATAAATGCAAGTTATAGTTTGGCAACTGAGGCTTAGGGGGCAAACAATACACTCTTGACTCCATTCATATGTGTTACCTCGCCGGTGGGGCAGGGCAGGCCCGGGAGTAGGTGTGTGTGTGCACTTATCATACTATCTGTGGTGCACTCAGAGCTGCAACGCGTCTTCGTTTGTGTCCACTGCGCGTTCACGTTGACAAAGGAAGTGTGTGCAGAGGAGGAGAGGGGGGGGGCATTATTATCAAAGTTTTTAATCGTCGAGCATTTATAGATGATAATGTCGGCATGGGCCACATACACTATTTTTTTTTCAAAGGGGCACTTGATTTGGCCAGGGGGCAAAGGGCAGGTGCTATAGCACCACTTTGGGTCTACCTGTGCACGCCTATGACACTGTCGGTGCATCGCCATCTACATGAGGTAAAGCCTTCAGTGATGGCACATGGATTTTATACCTTCTGCTGTACGTCCAGGTTTTTTCTGAGCTGTGGAATCAACAGCTGAAACATTTCTTGGGCTCTTCCTGGGATTTTTCTGAGCTCCTGCACCAGTGTCAAAGGGGGGGGGGGTGACCACACACCAGTTTGTAAACGCTGCCATACTGAGAAATACAGAGAGAGTTTTGTGGAGCTGATAGGATTAATGGAACTTTGTGTCAACTCGTTCGGCGATGGCTTGAATGTAACCGACATTCATTTATATGAAAAAGCTACGTGCTTTAGCTTTAAAGCCAAGTATTTTCATGACACATTTCTTACTGTAGCAGATTTGAACAAACAAACATTGCCAGTGAAAGTGTGAGTGTGTGTAAGTAACATCAGATAAAAAAAATCACCCACAAAACAACATCAAGTGCAGGGGTAGTGTGTGTGTGTGTGTGTGTGTGTGTGTGTGTGTGTGTGTGTGTGTGTGTGTGTGGGGAGTTTGGAAATGTGTCATTAGTTATTAACCACCATGGGATTGGAATGCAGACAATTTTTATTCTGCATTGAACATGTAAACAAACATTTTGAATTAATGATGACGCGTGCGTGCGTGCGTGTGTGTGTGCGTGCGTGCGTGTGTGTGTGTGTGTTAATGATGACAGTAGGCAGAGTGAACTGACAAACCTTTGGGATGATCGGAGGAGGAGCTGGGCTTGATGTAACTTGATGTTGATTTCAAAACTTTAGAATTAGAACTAGGACATTTACACTTGTTGATTTTAATTCTCTTTCTGTAAACAAAGTGAACTTACAGTGTGCTGCTGCGTACTAGTAACGTCCTACTCATACTAAAAGCCCTACTAACGTCCTACTCATAAAAGCCCTACTTACGTCCTACTCATACTAAAAGCTCTACTAGCGTCCTACTCATACTAAAAGCCCTACTAACGTCCTACTCATACTAAAAGCCCTACTAACGTCCTACTCATACTAAAAGCCCTACTAGCGTCCTACTCATACTAAAAGCCCTACTAACGTCCTACTCATACTAAAAGCCTACTAACGTCCTACTCATACTAAAAGCCTACTAACGTCCTACTCATACTAAAAGCCTACTAACGTCCTACTCATACTAAAAGCCCTACTAACGTCCTACTCATACTAAAAGCGCTACTAACATCCTACTCATACTAAAAGCCCCACTAACGTCCTACTCATACTAAAAGCCTACTACGTCCTATACTAAAAGCCCTACTAACGTCCTACTCATACTAAAAGCCCTACTAACGTCTTACTCATACTAAAAGCCTTCAAACGTCCTACTCATACTAAAAGCCTTTTTGTATATTTTTTAAACTCATGTAAAATTAAATATGGACAAATTAAAAATAAAAATAAATCTAATTTTAAGAATATTATTATTACATTATATTTTTGCCAGTACCATATTGACCAATGGAGAAAAGATATTTTTACTTTTTAATAGCCTATCTATCCATCAAAATATATCCATCCATAGAAATACCCATTTTTAGGCAGTCTATCTATCTATCTATCTATCTATCTATCTATCTATCCATCCATCCATCCATCCATCCATCTATCTATCTATCTATCTATCTATCTATCTATCTATCTATCTATCTATCTATCTATCTATCTATCTATCTATCTATCCATCCGTCCGTCTCTGTCGCAGGTGACACATTTCACTGGAACACGTGGTGATACCCACGCCACCGAAGCTACGTTAGCACAAGTAGCATCTTTAAAAACTTCACTTCTGTTCACTTTAAATGTGGAATTAACGGAGCGACAGAGCTTGAAAATGGACAGTCAACAGAACCGGTCAAAAGGTAATCACTCGCTGAATTAGTTTGACACTAGCTAACGGGAATGAGTTGAAGTGGCGTTAACATAAAAAATAAAACGTGTTGTGTTGTTGAAGCTAGCAGTCGTTAGCTAACGTTAGCGGCTAGCTTTAGCTTGACAGGTTGATTCAAAGTAGAAATTTCCCGTTCATAGCCAGTCTATCTATCTATCTATCTATCTATCTATCTATCTATCTATCTATCTATCTATCTATCTATCTATCTATCTATCCATAGCGACGGTTCTTTCTTCAATATAACTTAGTAATCAAACTATATTGTTACTAAACTTTGCATTACACTTATGTGGAGATATTGACAATACCGGTAAATCTAGCTAGCTATAATTTCACAGTTTAGTCTTGCATCATGTTGGGCACTTAAACACGTGACAATGGTTTTTGACTTTGATTATTTTAGTAATTTAAGTGGTTTGTGTATTAAACAGTTGTTTAGTAAACAGAATTATTTTATTATTAGAATTATTAGAATTAGAATTATTTCGGAAGCTTTTAAAGACACAGGCGATTTTGTTTTAACTAGATTTTTGTGTTTTTTTTAACCAGCTAGCCTTGAAACCAATTATAAACCAAATGTTGGGTCTAAAACTTATGATTATTTAAAAAAACATATATATATATATATTCCTGAATTAGTTGATTCATTTGTTGATCTACAAACTATCAGAAAATAGCTCAATGTGATATCTTCTAATTGTCCAACCATCAGTAGGCCACTAAACTAATACTGTTACTAACCATACTATGAGTGTGGAAGTAATTTAATCTTTAATCTTTACATGTGTTAATGTATTTGTTGAGTGTGTTGAGTGTGTGCAAATAAATAAATAAATAAATAACAGAAATTGAGTGATAAAAATGAAGGTGATGAAATTGCATGTGAATTGATACATTTAAAGGTGTAGTCATTGGCTTGTTGTCAAAATCCCTTTTTGTCAAAATCAGTGAATATCTCCTCATGATCCACTACCCGTCTGCACTGTTTGTGAGCTGATAAAACAATCCACTGTTAATACTGTGCACAGCCTAGGCTCTGTGAACGGGCATGTTGCTAGCTATGGTGGGCCCCTCTGTTTACATGCCTTTTTGTTATACTAGTTTACAGATCCTAGGCTGTGTATTATCACTGGATTTTTTCTAACCACTACACCATGAGCGCACAGCATGTTTAGCCTAAAGCATATTTTGTTTTATTATAGGAGGGAGCCAGGTAGAATGGTCACTCTCACACACACACACACACACACACACACACACACACACACACACACACACACACACACACACACACACACACACACACCTCAATTGATCTCTCGAGTATAGATAAAGGTTAAATGAAAATGAAATTAATTTTATTTTGTGGTTTTTTCCGTTTTATCCTAGGAGGGAGCCAGAAAGAATACTTCATTACCAAAGCTAAAGTAGCCTTAGCCATGTCTATAATAAAGTCTCGGCCGGCTGGTTTGACTGGCAGACAGTACGCAGAACTCCTCGGGCGACAACTGAAGAGTCGAGATGAAAACTGGAAGAAGAAAGCAGAAGAACTACAAATGGAGGTGTTGAAACTACAACAGGAAAAACTGCTGAACAAAGCAACCGCAGATACTAAGAAGACTACAACGATGGAGGCTACTGCTTCAGGTTCAGGTAGGGGCATTTAACACAGACAGCCAGACAGACAGACAGACAGACAGACAGACAGACAGACAGACAGCCAACAGACAGACAGACAGACAGACAGGCAGGGAGGCTCGCTCACACTCTCTCAAGAAAACGCGACTCGAGGGACACACAATTGCATTACAGGACCTACGGGAGAAAAAAAGCGACGAGACTCGATAGTGGTATCGATAAGCCCAAACGTTATTGATTTTCGGGGTTTGGAAAAAGTGGAACCGGGTCCTTGATAGAACCGGGTTTGGATCCCCATCCCTAGACACTGGCCAGGGTCATGGGAGGCGAAAGATTTGGCTGTATTTTGCTCAAAAGATGCCAATGCACAGTACAGAAATAAACAACTGCTTATTTGAATACAAAAAACTACAGACACTGACTTTACAGTTGTGCAATTTTGTTTGCTATGTGAAGGTACAAATTGTGCAAACATGCAAAGTTCTACTGGTGCAATATCATGCAGACACACTAAATACAAATAATGGACCATACACTTACACTGCGGTACAATCGCGCGCTCAAAGCTGCATACACACAGCAGCTGATAGAGAAACGCCTGGAGACACGTGCACATTTATTTACTGCAGATCTCGGCCTTTCGCCAAGTTATGACCATGCAAAAGCACACATTGTGAGTGCTAGTACATTAATTGTGCACCAAAA
>CM049414.1:26262500-26275000 GCA_026929865.2 Hyperoplus lanceolatus | reverse complement strand
CCAACTCACACCAAACGATTTACAGCAGGCAGACGGAGAAAAGCTTGTGTTTATGAACGCTACTATCCCATAGGGTGTGTGTGTGTGTGTGTGTGTGTGTGTGCGTGTGTGTGTGTGTGTGTGTGTGTGTGTGTGCGTGCGTGTGTGCGTGCGTGTGCGTGCGTGCGTGCGTGTGTGTGTGTGTGTGTGTGTGTGTGTGCAGTATAATTGTTTTTTAAACCAAATTTTTCTGTTTCAAAAAAAATAAATCCCAGGTCTTGATGAGACCATGGTGGATGCCTCTATGGATCTATTCGGCCCTTGGAGTGCAGCAAACAGCACCATAGACCCTCAATCGAACAACTCAGACACACCTGAACTACTTTTACTACAACCGGACCCCCAGCCTACTTCTTCCATCCTACCCCCATCACACCCACCTATCCTACCCCCACTTGAGCCACCGATTCCAGCCACTTATCAGGGCAATCCTGCCGGGAGCACCATGCTTCCACACGTGCAGTTTCTCCAGTCCATGTGCGCGTTACACAGAGTAGAAGGTAAGGAAAAGGTAAGAAAGATGTGGCTCAAATCACTGTTTTAAAGCTATAGTGCGTAACTTCTGTGGCCCTCATGATAAAATTATTTAAGCACAAGATGATAAACATATATAGAACTGAAATATGAACACTATAATGTACATTATACGTGTTGGGGATTTTTGAAGTGGACAATCGAATTGTGACCTTAAAGAGGACCTATTATGCTACTTTTCTGGTCTTAATTTCTTGTTTTACACTGCTATAGAGCAACCTGACACGAATCACATCACAAAAAACTATGTAGATTTTCGGGAAGCTCTTTCTCTTATTTTGGCGATCCAGCACATCCTGTCAACACTTGAGTGTGTGTGCTTCGGCTCCCTCCGCCTGTGCTTCGGCCATCTCCGCTCCCCTCCCCCCCTCCTGCAAACCCCACTCCGTTGTGATTGGTTACCTTCCTTCCGGAACACTTTCAGTGGCGGGAAGCGCGAGCATGGACCTATAAGGGCGCGAGGCAGACGCGAACAGGGAAGTGACAGCATTACCATACATGGAAACATCCGCGTGGAGACGTCACAAAGTTTTATGCGACGTCACAAATTATGAAAGGGTAGACCGCTTTGAAGACGTGACTTCTCGACTGGCTAGAATAGTGTTTAGTGCTCTGCACAGACACCCCAGATGGTCAGCAGGGAATATGTCGAAATGCATGTAAGTCATTATTTGATAATTTAGTATGGTTAAGCATGACTATGAATCATCATAACAACGTTTATAGGTCATAAAAGTCAAAAAGCATCATAGGTCCTCTTTAAAGCTTTAGTGCGTAACTTCTATCCTCCCCATGAGGAATTCTGAGTAATTACAACATCACTTCAGTGTCGTTGCATCTACATGAGATAAAGCCTTCACTGAAGGCTCATGGATTTTATACCTTCTGCTGTACGTCCAGGTTTTTTTCTTAGCAGTAGAATCAACAACTGAAACATTTCTTGGGCTCTTCTTGGGATTTTTCTGAGCTCCTGCACCAGTGTCAGGGGGGGGGGGGGACGACGACAAAACAGTTTTCAAACGCTGCCATACTGAGAAATACAGAGAGAGTTTTGTTGAGCTGATAGGCTCAATCAACTTTGTCTCAACTAATTTGGCTTATATTTAGCTAATGGTTATTTAGAAAAAGTTACGCACTATAGCTTTAAAAGCACATTTTCATAGACTTCAACAGGCTTTCATGTCACCTTGCTCTATCAATCACCTGTTAATTTAATTTTAATTATTGAATCGTGATATTTTTATTTAAATGTTTATCCTATTTTATTTCTGTTTTCTCTGCTGATTATATGTTATCCTTGTAAAGCGTTTATGGTGTATTCTTGTTGTCACTTTAAATGAGGGAAAATTATTGTTGATAGACAGACAGACAGACAGACAGACAGACAGACAGACAGACAGACAGACAGACAGACAGACAGACAGACAGACAGACAGACAGACAGACAGACAGACAGACAGACAGACAGACAGACAGATAGATAGATAGATAGATAGATAGATAGATAGATTGATTGATTGATTGATTATTTCTTATTATTCTTGCAGAAGTGAGTGAGTGTGGGGTGGAGACTCTGTGGTTCAGCCCTGATGGCAGCACAGAGTCAGTGATGGAGGACTCAGTGTGTCAGCTGCTTCAGTCTGTGCTGGAGGCCTGTAGGGACCCCCCTCCCCTGGGACCCCCGGACCTAATACTGCAGGTAGGGGTCTGACATATTATTTTTTTCTTTTCTTTTCTTTTCCTTTCCTTTTCTTTTTCCTTTATGTATTTATTTAAATGACTTTTTAAAAGTAATATCTGGTCATTATCTGGTCAACGTCGACTGTTTAAAGAACACAAATTAAAACTATTGCTGATCGTCCCAGATGAGATATGAAGTGTGCAGAATTTGAACAACAATGAAGATATTAATATATAAGTTAAGATGTAAATACACATACATTTTTTAATCCCGATAAAGGTTTTTTTTTACTGGGATTTTTCTTTCCGCCTAGCTAAGGGTCTAAAGATAGATAGACAGATGTGAAGCCCACTGAGGCAAATGTCTATTTGTGATATTGGGCTATACAAATAAAACTGACCCCCCCCCCCCCCCCCTAAAAAAAAAAAAAAAAAAAAGCATCAGTACATTCCATCACCATTGTTCACGTTGCAGGTTTATCGGTCAGTGTGATCTATGCCCATAAACTATCCGCAATAAATTTATATAAAATTTAAGATATTAGCCCCCCCCCCCCCCCTCTGTAGGCTTGCATTACGTCTACAGTTCCCACCATCTCTACCATTGTGTCCTTGAGCAAGACACTTAACGATATATTAACCCCCCCCCCCCCCCCCAGGCGTGCCAGGTGGCTGTGCGGGCCATGGATCTGTTCTGCTCTCAGAGACTTCCGTCCTCAGAGTTCAGGAGCCGAGTGGAGGAACCTCTGAAGCAGCTGACTGGGCTGCTGCTGCATGGGACCCAGAGCAACAGGGTCAGTCTAACGCACGCACGCCAAGCACACAGGCAGGCTAAGACACACACACTCAGACACACACACTCAGACACACACACTCAGACACACGCACACACGCACGCACACAGGCAGGCAGGCAGGCAGGCACTCGCACACACACACTCACATACACACACTCATGCACTCACTCACTCACTCACTCACTCACTCACTCACTCACTCACTCACTCACGCACGCACGCACGCACGCACGCACGCACGCACGCACGCACGCACGCACGCACTCACTCACTCACTCACTCACTCACTCACTCACTCACTCACTCACTCACTCACTCACTCACACACACACACACAGGTTGAGTCATTGAATCAATGTATATTTGTATTTTAGGTCTATTGTATTTGATCAGTTTTAAGGGGCTTTTGTGGTTTGTCAGTAAATAGGAATTGGTTCCTAATTGCCTGTATAAATAAAGGTGGAAGAATATGAATACATACGTCATTGGGGAGCAGTGTTAAAGGTCATACATTATGCAACACTTTTAAGTTTTTTTTCCACATTAGTATGGGTCTTTATTTATTTTATAGAGAAAAGATTTTGACAATATTTTTTTTTAAGAAATGTTTATGCTTTATTGATAGTGCAGAGAGACAGAGTTGAAATGGGGCAGAGAGGGGAGTGACATGCAGAGAACGACCGCGGGCTGGAATCAAACCCGGGTCCGCTGCTGGCCGAGGCCCATGGGGGGGACGCCCTACCAACTGGGCTAAGGGCGCCCCCTATGAAATAAAAACTCTTTGAGAAGAGACCAACATGTTAGTTGTCGGCTATCAAACATTCAAAATACTGAATATTTTCCCTCAAAGTTGTTGTTTACTAAAACCATAAAGGATAAAAATTACTGAAATGTGACTAAAACCTACAAGCATTTTCATCAGCTAAACATTTCTATCTAAAGATTTTGGCAATATTAACACTGGGGATGTTTGCATGCACACAATAGTATAACAATACCAGTAATTTGGCTGTGTTTGCCCCACACAGTTTAAACAGCTAAACTAAACTGGCTTTTTGGATCACATAAAAAAAACCGATGTTGCAAAAATCAGTAACAAGCTTCCTCTGATCTTTTTCTCAAAACAACAAATTAGATTAGAGATTAAACTTGTATTTTTATGTGATCAAATAGATAGAAAAAATCTCCATATTATGCTACTGATACATAATTTATCATTCTTGTTAACATAACTGGTCGACAGCCATATTTGCATATGTTTAGTACCAATGTGTGAACTTGCTGTAAATAATTAAGTGCCCTTGGACCTTAGCTCTTGTTCAACATCAGCTCAGTTAAGTAAATGTGTCATAATAATTTTTGCTCAGTTGTTGATGAAGCACAAAGTAAAGATTAAAAGAAATCACAACTAGAAATAACAAAAAATGTGGCTATTAAAGCTGGGGTGGAGGATTTGGGGAGAAAATGGCAGTTGGGATAGAGATTCGAATCCAAATACCTGAATCGCTCTACTTGTTCTCTTTGGTCCCTCCCCTATGGTCCCTCCCTGACACGCTCTACACACCAACAAAGTCGTGCCAAAGTGAATGGACAGTCCCAACAGCCAAGAAGAACAGAGAATCGTAGCCTCGCTCTGATTGGTCAAAGTGTACAGCTCATGTTAACTTTGACCAATCAGAAATCATATACCCCAGCTTTAAAACTAGGGCAAGTGACAGTATATAATTGTTTTTCTGTGCGAAATTGAAGTGTGGATGAAGACCCCTGCAGATTTGCCAGATTTTATAGAATTTTTTATTTTTTATTTTACTTTTATTGTTACAGTAGTATACTATCACTCATACATATACTAGTACATTTATAGGTTAGAGAAATCCAATTCAGACAAGCTGAGGGCAAAATATTTAGTTTGCAGAGCACGTACATCGATTCATTCTAAAGCCCGGAGCAGCACAATCCACACTGAGTATAACACATGTTCAACAAACCTTCATGTTGAGTTTTAGTGTGTGTGTGTGTGTGTGTGTGTGTGTGTGTGTGTGTGTGTGTGTGTGTGTGTGTGTGTGTGTGTGTGTGTGTGTGTGTGTGTGTGTGAGTGAGCTCATGTTAACTTTGACCAATCGGAAATCATATACCCCAGCTTTAAAACGTTTTCATCTGCCGAATTCATGAAAATAAAATATAATAAAATGCCTTGATGAAAACTGAACATTAACTTGCTTTACCTTTTATTTATCTGGCACAGAATGTAAAAATAACAAGAAATTACTAATTTACAGGAGAACACTTGAAGAACAGTTGTAATAGGTGCAAGGACACAAATTAAACCAAAAACAAATTCAGAGACCACTCCAAATGTTCAGTGTCTCTCGTTTTACTATTTATAGGCATATGTTTGAGTAGAATGAACATTTTGGTTTTATAATATAAACTACTGACAACATTTCCACCAAATTCACAATAAAAACATTATGATTTAGAACTCTTCCATTAGGTAATCTAGAGATGAAGATTTCAGAAAAATCCAGACTGGTCTCTTAATTTTTTTTCCATAGCTGTAGGTGGAGGGACACAAATCAAACCATTAAGCACATCAGATTGTGGCCTAACTCACATGGGATAAGTGTTATCAGGAACCTCTGTCTTCAATTTTTGCTCCATAAATTATTGACACAGTGGATTTCTCTGGAATTTAATTTAATCACTTTCTCTTTGTGTCTGCGGAGATTCCCTCGGGGGAGATTAGTCCTTTGCAAATTGGCCTTAAGAAGCTTATGTGACAGTCGCAGTGCAAAATACACAACACCCAGTTTCCCCCTGTGTATCATTAACAATTGATTATATTTTATTTTATCAAGGAAAGACAGGATTAATGGTCTTTGTGTAAAAATATGTGTTGACTCTAGCTTAATATATTAAAGGAATACTTCACCCATACGGAACCAGCGTTCTATCATTATAAAGTCACTATTATAATATAATGAATGAGGTTTTTCTTCCCTCAGTCTTCCCTCAGTCTTCCCTTGGCCCAGCTGTCCTGTTAATCCTAACCCTTACTGTGATGTCACAAGAAGGAAACTGTAGGGTTAGACAGTGAGACCATAAAACACTCTTTCTGCCTTTTCTCAGGCTAGGATGATCCGATTTAATTTTTTTTTGCACATTTATACTACATAGGATCTCCGAGTTCAATACACCTTCATCTTCCAACTGGTGAAGTCGGTCTTTAAGTAGCTGCAGTTGCTGGCAAATGTTTATTTTTATTTTTTTTTATTGACAAATTTTCCACTTCAAACTAAACAGAGTTTGATTAGAGAACAATGTGTTTGAGAGACCACTCCAAATGTTCAGTGTCTCTCGTTTTACTATTTATAGACATATATTTGAGTACAGTGAACATTTTGGTTTTATAATATCAACTACTGACAACATTTCTACCAAATTCCCAATAAAATATATTGTCATTTAGAGAATTTTGATTAAGTAATGTAGAGATGAAGATCGACGAAAAATCCAGACTGGCCTCTTCATTTTCTCCAAGGCTGTATGTATTATTTGAGAAGGGATACGCGAAAAGACACATTTCTATGTGCCTCTTTTAAATTGACTAATAAAGAAAAACTTGGATGGGTGCATTTCTCATGACAAGGCTTCGGCAGCTTGGCAATGTGGATGTAAGTGATCTTTAGTTGACACCGGCGAAGTCTTCCCATCTGGCCCTTAGTAAACAATCTCACAGAGAACGGCTCACACAGCTAAGATGGCTGCAGGCAATTCTCTCCCCCCTTTGGCAAATTCCCCTTCTTCTATTCTCTCTGAAATGTATTGAAATATTTCTGGTCCAGGGTATGAAATCTTCTATTCCAGACTCAAACATCAAATTACAACAAATACATTGGTATGTGTATTGCTTAGGTAATGCTTAATCAGAATGTAATGATGAGTCAGAAAGGTTTGTGTTAACTGTAATTATTATTATGGGGTGGCCGTGTTTAAGTGTGTGGGGCGGTTCGGTCGTCCACTGGATTACAGGGTCGGTGGTTCAATCCCCCGTCTCCCCGCCACATGTCCAAGTGCCCCTGGGCAAAGAGACACTGAACCCTAAATGTCTTCTGATAGTTAGCTTGGCGTGATAGCTGCAGCTGCTGCTATCGGTGTATGAATGTGTGTGTGATTGGGTAAATGTTTTCAAAAAAATTTAATGTGCTTTGGGTCTGTGAAAAACCAGGGAGAAGAGCTTTATAAGTCGAGTACTTTTACCATTTTATAATTTTAAAGGGCACTTTTATATGACATTTTATAGTCATAGATTAAAATGTGATGAATAAAACAGCAGATTGTTGAAGCTTTATGAAAAAGCTAGACTGGTCTCTTAATATGTTCCAGGACTGTACAATTTTAATAAACTATTATTTAGTTACAAAAAACAACACACACACACACACACACACACACACACACACACACACACACACACACACACACACACACACACACACACACACACACACACACACACACACACACACAGAGAGAACACATTTTGAGGTAAAAAACTGGCTTTACCTCATAATTTCAGGATATGGCCACTGATGCATACAAACACAGGGAAAAACAGATCATATGAATTCATTTCATTTATGTTTTTCTTTAACCTTTATTTATACTCGAAAGATCAGTTGATGTGTGTCCCTCATTTACAAAGTTATCAAGTCAAACAAATGCAAAGCAAAAACAACAATAGATACACAATATACAATGCACATACATCAAATACACAACAACTGATAAAGAGACACAATCTTAACATTTAGACAGAGATTTAGAGTGGCAGCAATTAAAATAATAATTGGTAAAAGTACAATATAGCCTAATTAAAACAGTGACAGGTAGAGTTTGGCAGATTTAAGATAGTTTTGTTTGAATTGGTTAAAGGATATGAAGGTATTTAGTTTAATTTGTTGCTGTAAGCTGTTCCAGGGGTCAGGGGCACTGAAGCTAAAAGCTGTCTTTCCCATTTCCGAATACAGCAGCATCCAAAAATGTGGCACCAGAAAAACATAGCAAAATGGAATTATAACCAGTTTAATCAGGGGCTGGGGGCAGGATTAACTAAGAAACTGGGACCACCATTAAAAAAACAAAACAGTGCTCCAAGTCGTAAACACTGTCTTTAACAGCTGGAAAAAATAGCACAAATCAATGGACTAGTTGTGTTAGGAAGCCCATTAATGTAGGCCCACAAAGCAAAGCCAGTAGCGTTTAGAAATGCGATGTTGCTGTGCTTGAGGTAATGAATATACATCTCTGGAAATAATGAAGAGACCACTCCAAATATTCAGTGTCTCTCGTTTGAGTATCTTACAGGCATATGCTTGAGTGAAATTAACATTTTGGTTTTATTTTATAAACTACTGACAACATTTCTACCAAATTCCCCCAAAAATATTGTCATTAAAGAGCATTTCTACTAAGTGCCTACATGCCCGTTTCGTTGACACCCATCAATGTAGGCACACAAAGCAAAGCCAGTAGCGTTTAGGAAGGCAGTGTTGGGGGTCGCTTGTGGTATAGTGGTTAGACCCCCCCCCCTCATAGAGGCTCAGTCCTCTTCACAGCAGACCCGGGTTAGAATCCAGCCCGGGTCGTTCTCTGCATGTCATTCCCCTCTCTGACACACTCTCCAAATCTGTTGAATAAAAATTAAAAATGCCCAAAAAATAATCTTAGAAAACGGCAGTGTTGTTTTGTTGTGAAATTAGCTGTAGAGTTAGCTGTTTGGGAGAGAGCAGAGACATATACAGATGTAAACAGTGGCTTTCTTGCCCGCCGAAAAGCGAACCGGTTCTTAGAAGGTTCACTAGTTGACTCTAAAACGAAATTTGCGCTGCATCTATGGTTATCCCGCCATTAGCTCACCCCTCTGGAATCAGAAAACAGTTTCATACTGTGTTGTTGATGACCCATGAATATATACATAGACATCGGTCCCCAACATGTAGCACAAGAATGGTTTATTGAAGGAAACTGATTCTAGAAACATTGAATTGAATTCTGACAAGCTGTATCCAGTATGGGATTGCTGAATAAGACATGAGAAACACGCAAGCACGACTCACTCACTCATTCACTCACACTCACTCTCTCTCTCTCTCTCTCTCTCTCTCTCTCTCTCTCTCTCTCTCTCTCTCTCTCACACACACAGACATCATGTAGTGTTCCAAGGCAGTAAGAAAATTGACAAGCAGAAGCAGAATGGCATTTGACGTCATCTTGAGTGGTTAAAATTCTCCCCCTTCTGTGCGTTCCAGTCCGATTCCCGCATTACAATGTAAACATGATATTCAAGCAGCTTCCTGACAGCGTGAGCATCCGTAAACCTATAGATTCATCGAAATGCCATTCAGTGACTGACAGCATGCACCTGTTATCATCTCTGCCGGCTTTCTCTGACTGCCAAGCGATTCTGCACTAAATGTATGCAGGCTGCCTTTTTCATGAAAGCATTGTATGGACGGAGCTTTGTCTTTGGAGTAAGATTACAGTGAAAATTGGCTTTACCTCATCATTTCAGGATATTGCCACTGATGAATACCAAAATGGAATTATAACCAGTTTAATCAGGGTCTGGGGGCAGAATTAACTAAGAAAACTGGGACCACCATTAAAAAAAAACCAAGAGAAACACTGCTCCAAGTCGTAAACACTGTCCTTAACAGCCGCAGAAAATAGCACAAGTCAATGGACTCGTTGTGTTTGGATGCCAATTAATGTAGGCCCACAAAGCAAAGCCAATAGCGTATAGGAAGGCAGTGTTGGGGGTCGCTTGTGATGTAGTGGTTAGAGCAGTGTTTCTCCCAGCGCTTTATAGTTAAGGCGGCCGCCTTAGCAAAACCAGCCCCCCGCCTTGACTACTGACCGACCAAAAAAAAAAAAATTAAATCTTTAATTTTTTTATTTTTAGTGCTGCACAATTAATGTACTAGCAAGCGCGATGTGTGATTTTTCATGGTCAGAAATGCGCGAAAGGCCGTGATTTGGGGTAAATAAATGTGCACATATGTCTCCAAGCGTTTCTCTCTGCTCAGACTATCAGCTGCTCTGTGTCGGGGGCTCTGCGCGACTACGGCATGTACGCGGGAGAGTAAACGAGCAGCAGCAAACCGACATTTAACCGGTGGCGATAATAAACGCAGTGCGGTTCTATGGGGATATTTAGCTGAACAGAAAGAAGTGCTCTGCAAAGCTAGACTAGTTTAAGACTCCACATCACCGTGGCAACACAACTTATCGGCTCATACAGCGCAGAGAAAAGCCTGATACATGCATGAGAGTGATGGCCCAGGCACCTTTCAGTAAGTTTACAGAAGTGCACACTGTAACTGTCTTTGAAATGCATTAGTCATTTTAAGGGGAAAACACATTGTATTATTATAATAATTGAATTATTTTTCAAACAGCATGCTAGTGTAGGCCGACAAAATTTATTTTTCTGAATTTTAAATGCTGCTTTATTTTTATGTTTTAAATTTGTAAATACATGTTCCAAAACAACCAATAACCTCTGCATTTAAAAAGAAATCAAGCAAGTAGGCTAATAATAACCATATATGAATTAATCGCATCACAGTTGTCCACAATAATCTCACAACAGCCCCCCATCCAAAAAGGAACTTTAAAAAGCACTTTGATGTGCATACACATGTTAAGTGTATGGTCCATTATTTGTATTTAGTGTGTCTGCATGGTATTGCACCAAAACAGTAGAATTTCTTTAATTGTATTTTTTTTGTCTGCATGTTTGCACGAAATGTGCACATAGCAAACAAAATTGCACAACTGTAAGGTCAGTGTCATTCAAATAAACAGAACTATTTCTTTAGTGCGCATTGGCATCTTTGAGCAAAATACCCCCAAAATTTTCGCCGAGGCGCGTTAAGCCGCGCCTCCTGTACGGCTAGACAATGACCACCTTGACTAAGACATTTCCTGGGGGAAACACTGGGTTAGAGCAAGCAATTTGGAGCAAGATTACACTGTCTAAAGGTGGAGTCAGTGATTCTGGAGAACGCTTGTTGTCAAAATCACTTTTTGTCAAGATCAGTGAATATCTCTGTCTATCTGGAGAAAGAAATCTAGTGTAAATACACGTCCTAGACTCTGTAAACTGTAAGGTTGCAAAATGGTTATACAATGGATGTAGCATCCGGGCTGACCTCAGTTATTCCACTCCAATCGTCCTGGCCTTTGCGCGTCGCCATCTTGTCAGATTTTTACTCCGCCTCATTTCCTCTTACCGAAAAAGGGCGTTGATGTGACGTCTGGGGGGAGGGAGATACACCCATCTGTCTGACGTATACCTCCGAGGCGAAGTGAGGGCCAGCGGGCGGCTAGCTGTCACTCAAGAGGTCGTCCCTAATTATTCATACATTTTAACCTCCAATAGAATAAAAACTAGCCTGCTTGAACCCCCCCCCCCCCCCCCACCCCACCCCCTCAGTGTTGTCTTGGAGATATGAACTAAACATACAGATAAGAATGTGTTTTTGTACCAGGACTTAAATAGGTTTAATAATGCTGTGAAAACGGCCTATTTAACATGGGAGTCATAGAGAAATTGCTCTGTATTCAGGCTGAGGAATTCCTTTTAAAATCATTCAGCTGTGGGTGAAATTGGTCGAAATCGCCCCGACACCTTAAGGTTTCATTGCATTTTCGGTCCATTGATGCCACTGTGCTGGAGAAAAAAATAAAAAAATTCTGCCTTTTCTATAAAAGATGCCCTGCTTGTCTCGTGGGGGAACTACTGTCCAAAATGACAGGTCTGGAAAAAAGCCTTTGCACATGATTCTTGGCAGCTGGTAATATATGTTTTAGAGCTGAGAAACATTTCTGAACCCAACTGCTGCTGCTGTTGTGTCTATTATGTTAAATGTTATATCTAACTGTATTTAACATTAATTGGAAAAAAATATACAGCTCTGGAAAAAATTAGGGGACCACTCGAAATGTTCAGTGTCTCTTGTTTTACTATTCATAGGCATATGTTTTTTTTTTAAGATTATTTTTTTGGCATTTTTATGCTTTATTGATAGTGTAGAGACAGAGTTGAAATGGGGCAGAGAGGGGAGTGACATGCAGAGAACCCCCCCCCCCTTTATAGGCATATGTTTGAGTAGAATGAACATTTTGGTTTTATACTATAAACTACTGACAACATTTCTACCAGATTCCCAGTGCCTTTTACACCTAGGCCTTCAGAGCCATCATCCCGAAAATCAAACCGCTTAATAAATAAATAAATAAATAACTTCATGATGACGTCACGGCTATTGTCATTGGATTAACCACCCACACTTGTTGACTAAACCATCAAGAGCATAGGCCAACTAATATTACACACTACACAGCTTGACAAGATGCTGCATCACGTAAATACCCCACATAGTCT
>CM049414.1:26235000-26257500 GCA_026929865.2 Hyperoplus lanceolatus | reverse complement strand
GTGTGTGTGTGTGTGTGTGTGTGTGTGTGTGTGTGTGTGTGTGTGTGTGTGTGTGTGTGTGTGTGTGTGTTTCTTAGAAAGGCAGAAGAAAGCCAAGTCAGTTCATGATACTGTGTGTACATGAATCACAGGCCCAGGGAATGATGTTGTTGTGACAGGAGGGTGAAGTCCAATGTCCATATTTTAAGCTTAAAATATGTCTTCCAGAAGGTCCTATATCATATCCAATGCAGGGGGATGGTGTGATATATTTTTTTATTTTATTTTATTTTGTATGCTCATTTCTTTTATATTACAACACACTGAAACAATTTTTTTTATAATAGAATATATATTAAAATTGAATAAATAAAATAAAAAATAGATAAAAAAAGGTTAGAGATCAACGTTATCTCTAAAACGGTTAACACTAGCCTGACGCGCAAGGCAAAAGTAAAAACATTTTGATAAAGTTTGGTCCCATTGTTTTATAAATGCTTTTTGTTAAATAAATATGTTAAAAAAAATTGTCCGCTTCACGGTCGGAACTAACTCCATAGCAAAGGTACAGTAGCTATGTTACTCTGAGACAAAACGTACTCACGTCGTCTTGGCTAGAGTCCTTTCACTCCTTTCCTTTAAAAGTGTTCCATTGTTTTTTGTAGACGTCTGTCAGTAGATTGATATGACAAGAAATTATCGATATCCGTAGGCCCATAGTAACGGTGAATTATCCTTAACAGCATGGTGCATTATTGAGACATAATTGCCCGTAGAATGCCGTGAGTAACCAATCAGAAAACAGCATTTACCAGTGCTAATGTAAATGCTGTTAATTTAATGTTAGTTTTTATTGTTGTGGACTCATCTCCACACTCGAGTAGGATTTGGCTGGTTTTCAACAGGAAGCCCAGGTGCTCAGCCAGATGCCTGTAATCCCCCCTGACTGCTGAAACACACAAACTGGTCCCAATCCAGAGACGGACACAGTCTCTGAAGGCTATAGCCTGTGAAGGCTGATTCGAAGGCCGATTCGAAGGCGTTGTTAAACGAGACGGTCTCCGCAGGTCTCCGTATACGAGCATTTCCGGTTTGCGTGACGACTCGCCGCTCCAGTGCTGCCTAGCAACCCTGATTGCTGCCAACGGAAACAGCCTTGTCAACGGAGGAAAAAAGAAAAAGAAGTTGCCTACCAGACGAAAAGAAAAAAAGTACAAGAAAAAAAGAAAGGAAGATAAAAGTTAAGAAGATGGAGCAACACGTTGCTGTTTTGTTATTTTTTATTTTATTTTATGCCATCTCTGAAAAAAACGCAATGAATCTTGGGATATGTTGGGCCGCGAAGGATCCATCTGTTGCAGCCTTCAAAACCGTGAAACAAAGGCTGCGTTTCTCGGCCACATATGACTCCACTCACTCACTCACTCACTCACTCACTCACTCACTCACTCACTCACTCACTCACTCACTCACTCACTCACTCACACACACACACACACACACACACTAAAACTCAACATGAAGGTTTGTTGAACATGTGTTATACTCAGTGTGGATTGTGCTGCTCCGGGCTTTAGAATGAATCGATGTACGTGCTCTGCAAACTAAATATTTTGCCCTCAGCTTGTCTGAATTGGATTTCTCTAACCTATAAATGTACTAGTATATGTATGAGTTATAGTATACTACTGTAACAATAAAAGTAAATAAAAAAGGCGAACTTCTATAAAATCTGGCAAATCTGCAGGGGTCTTCATCCACACTTCAATTTCGCACAGAAAAAAAATGATATACTGTCACTTGCCCTAGTTTTAAAGCTGGGGTATATGATTTCTGATTGGTCAAAGTTAACATGAGCTGTACACTTTGACCAATCAGAGCGAGGCTACGATTCTCTGTTCTTCTTGGCTGTTGGGACTGTCCATTCACTTTGGCACGACTTTGTTGGTGTGTAGAGCGTGTCAGGGAGGGACCATAGGGGAGGGACCGAAGAGAACAAGTAGAGCGGTTGAGGTATTTGGATTTGAATCTCTATCCCAACTGCCGTTTTCTCCCCAAATCCTCCACCCCAGCTTTAACTGAAAGGGACGAATCATAATTCAATTCAATTAAAAGTGTTTATTGTCAAATGCACAATAAGAAACATGCTCTCAGTCATACAATGGAATTCTATGGTGGTTATATGTAGCCAGTTTCACTTTAAACTTGAGAGTTTTAGTTCGCTTCAAAAATCTAGTTAAAGCTGGAGTGGAGAATTTGGGGAGAAAATAGCAGTTGGGATAGAGATTTGAATCCAAATACCTCAACCGCTCCACTTGTTCTCTTTGGTCCCTCCCCTATGGTCCCTCCCTGACACACTCTACACCAACAAAGTCGTGCCAAAGTGAATGGACAGTCCCAACAGCCAATAAGAACAGAGAATCATATTTCTTATTTATTTTTTTTTTAAATCGGAGCCTCGCTCTGATTGGTCAAAGTGTACCGCTCATGTTAATTTTGACCAATCAGAAATCACATACCCCAGCTTTAATAAAGTTGCCTTGTAAGTTTGAGTTTTAATTTGTTAACAATGCAGTCAAACGCTGCTCTGTACCACGTTATAAAATAAGAATGTCGATCTTTTCTGTAATGTAGGGATTGGGAACCTACCATACATTTAGTCCCTTTTCTTGATAGACACATCAACAACTTCTTCACGGTAAAACAATGAACATCTAAAAAAAAAATGGTCCTCTTGAAGTGACAGCAAAGTGCTTGCAGTCGAAGTGCCTTCAATCTCGAGAACTGGTGCAATTTACCCAAACCCGTCAAACCCCTACCTCTAAAAATCGCTCACATCTTATTTCTACCTACGGAGATAAGGCTGGCTGAATGAATCAGTAACCTCTTTTAAATCACTTCTTAAAACACATTTTTATAGACTTGCTTTTACGTGATGCCGTCTATTTATTATTTTTATTCTTTTTGTTCTCTTCCTCAATGTCTTTTTACCCCTAGCACCTATTAATCTCAAATCAAATCAAATCAGTTTTATTTGTATAGCCCAAAATCACAAATACATTTGTCTCAGTGGGCTTTACATTTCATACAATATGATACAATATGACACCCTGCCCTTACACCCTTAGCTCGGCTGAGAAAAAACTCCCATTAAAAACCCTTTACCGGGATTAAATTTTTTTTTAAGAAATCTCAGGGAGAGTCGACAAAGTAAGGGATCCCTCTCCCAGGACGGACATACTGCAATAGATGTCATAAGTAGTTCTCGTTTGGTTTGTTGTTTGTATATACGAGTATGTGTATCTATCTTTTTGTATATGTGTTTTTTGATTAGTATGTCTTTATTCGATTGTACTTGCTCGTATGTATTTTGTTAAAGCACTTTGTAAACCAATGTTTTTAAAGGTGCTATATAGCTAAAGATATTATTACCTCACACCTGAAGGAGTAGTTGTTATGCTCTGGGTTGGAAGGACATTGGACAAGATGGAAAAAAAAAAAGCCTAGCCGATAAAATTTTTAAAATATGAAATTGCAGAATCCTGAATGTCCCAAGTGAGGCCTTTTCAAATGTCAGTGTCCCACCCACAACCTCGACAGACATATTTGGTGTAATATCGTCTCAGAAAAAAACACGGCAAGTTCACTGTCTGTTCTAGCCTTATATAACCTCACACACCTGCCTCCTCCTCATCTTAGCTTGTCATTTTACACACACACACACACACACACACACACACACACACACACACACACACACACACACACACACACACACACACACACACACACACACACACACACACACACACACACAGTGGCTTGTCATTTTTCTTTTGTCTAGTAGAAAAAGATGAACTTTTATTACCTGCTCATATATTGCATCCAGCTCGCCTCACAGCGCTCAAGCACCACCTTTTGTCACTGTATTATTTTCCAGACTATACACCCTTCACTTTTTATGGCCCACAGAATTTGGCTGTAAACATAAAAAATTTAGTTATTTACACACAGAGACACCTTCTGGATATTAACCCTGTAGTGGAGTGAAAATAGTTGTTACTTCAAGTAAGTAAGTAAGTAAGTAAGTAAGCTTTATTTATATAGCGCCCTTCACAGACCAGGGTCACAAGGCGCTTCACAATACACATTTTTATACATACACTCAAACACCGATGGCAGTAGCTGCCAAGCAAGGCGCTGTCTGAACCATCGGGAGCAATTTGGGGTTCAGTGTCTTAAAGCTGGTCAAGCTGGTTTCAAATGTTATGGACCTTAAAAAATTGGTTTTAATAATATTAATTCTACTTTTTTATTGTAAAGCACTTTCATTGTCACTTTTTGACTGAAAATATATATATTTTTTTCATGTTGTTATAACGTAATTTCTACAATCTATACATTTCACTTACATGGAATTTAAATAATTATGTTGGTTAACTTTTGAATCAAGCTTGCTTTATTTATTTAGACAAGGCTATGTGGAAATATGTCTTTCTGCATATTATACCACACACCACACTCCAGAGGGGGTCCTCACACATCAGGATCAGCCATAGTACAGCGCCCCTGGAGCAGTTTTGGGTTAAGTGCCTTGCTCAAGGACACAATGGTAGAGATGGTGGGCACTGTAGATGTATTATCACCCATTACTAGTTTTACTACTAACACCCTCCTGTCCGGTGCCAGGGATCCAACCAGAGACCTCATGGTTACTGGGAGGAGGAACCAGAGACCTCATGGTTACTGGGAGGAACCAGAGACCTCATGGTTACTGGGAGGAGGAACCAGAGACCTCATGGTTTCTGGGAGGAACCAGAGATCTCATGGTTACTGGGAGAAGGAACCAGAGACCTCATGGTTACTGGGAGAAGGAACCAGAGACCTCATGGTTACTGGGAGGAGGAACCAGAGACCTCATGGTTACTGGGAGGAACCAAGAGACCTCATAGTTACTGGGAGGAACCAGAGACCTCATAGTTACTGGGAGGAGGAACCAGATACCTCATGGTTACTGGGAGGAACCAGAGGACCTCATGGTTACTTGGAAGAGGAACCAGAGACCTCATGGTTACTGGAAGGAGGAACCAGAGACCTCATGGTTACTGGGAGGAGGAACCAGAGACCTCATGGTTACTGGGAGGAGGAACCAGAGACCTCATGGTTACTGGGAGGAGGAACCAGAGACCTCATGGTTACTGGGAGGAGGAACCAGAGACCTCATGGTTACTGGGAGGAGGAACCAGAGACCTCATAGTTACTGGGAGGGGGAACCAGAGACCTCATTGTTACTAGGAGGGGGAACCAGAGACCTCATTGTTACTGGGAGGGGGAACCAGAGACCTCATGTGTACTGGGAGGAGGAACCAGAGACCTCATGGTTACTGGGAGGAGGAACCAGAGACCTCATGGTTACTGGGAGGAACCAGAGACCTCTTGGTTACTGGGAGGAGGAACCAGAGACCTCATGGTTACTGGGAGGAGGAACCAGAGACCTCATGGTTACTGGGAGGAGGAACCAGAGACCTCATGGTTTCTGGGAGGAACCAGAGACCTCATGGTTACTGGGAGAAGGAACCAGAGACCTCATGGTTACTGGGAGGAGGAACCAGAGACCTCATGGTTACTGGGAGGAACCAGAGACCTCATAGTTACTGGGAGGAGGAACCAGATACCTCATGGTTGATTAAAAAAGTTGCTGTAACAATTTTCACTCACTCACTCACTCACTCACTCACTCACTCACTCACTCAAAAAGATGATCTAACAATTTTAGTCTGTAAAAATAATCAAAACTAAGGGGAATAACATGTGACGCAAACAAAAATAACGCTATCAATGAAGCTAAAAATCACCCTTCGAAAATGCTCTGGCAGACTTGGTTGGTAGGATACAATCATTAGTGCGTTTGGGTTTGCACCAGAATCTTTTAATTTTTGTATTTGCTGCATTTCCGATGCCAAGCAGTAAGCACACAGTTAGCTGCTCCTATGGCTTTTAATTTCCCCTGGTCCTGGAGGGGGTATTGTGTGTGTGTGTGTGTGTGTGTGTGTGTGTGTGTGTGTGTGTGTGTGTGTGTGTGTGTGTGTGTGTGTGTGTGTGTGTGTGTGTGTGTGTGTGTGTGTGTGTGTGTGTGTGTGTGTGTGTGTGTGCGTGCGTGCCTGTCTGTGTGTGTTTCTGTGTGTGTTTGTATAATAACGCTTAGAATGCACGCTCGCATTCAGCACAAGCCTCATTCATTTTCAGTCCATTTTTCATATTTTTCTACAGAGCGCAGCCAAAAGAAGCCAAATTGTCCTCGGTCGTTGTTGCCAGCAGCTAGTTTCCACTGCTGCAGCTGCGGATAAAATGATTGGCTCAAGGGCATCATGACCAATGTTGCTTTTTAAAATTCGGTGTGGCTGGAATTCAACCAGTAGCCTTGCACGACTATATACTTACATATAAGCCCCTGTAAACCCACATCTACAAAATCCTTCTAACTATGTCATTTGGGGAGTTAGATGCATGATAGTAAGTAAGTATGTAAGTCAGACAGACAGACAGACAGACAGACAGACAGACAGACAGACTGTCAGTCTGTCTGTGTGGGGAGTTAGTTTCATGATAGTAAAACATCTGAAAAGAGTTATGCGTATGTATTCATACAAATTGAAGATATTGTCATTTAAGTTTGATCAACTGTACAGAGATTTGATTTAGATGAGACAGGCTATGCTATGTTTCATAAGAAACTCTGGGGTATGTTGAACCAATCACAGCAGTTCTCTGCCTGAACATTCCATAAAAACAAGGACACTTGAAGATAGTTGATAGGACACACAGTCCTGTTAAACAGTCTAGAAAGTAAAAAAGCTGTTTTTGTTATTTATTTTCAATTAGATTTTTGTAAAAGCTTATTGAGACAACCAGAACCTGATATCATATTTAGATTGTTACTATTTTAGACTATATTTTCTAGAGGCTCTTAAGCTGTTCAGATAAGCGTGTTTGAAAGGGTTCCCTTAAAGACAGAGTGTGAGCAACTGAAAGAAAGAAAGAAAGAAAGAAAGAAAGAAAGAAAGAAAGAAAGAAAGAAAGAAAGCAACTGAAAATCAATCTGCTTTGTAATGTCTCTGCCACTGATTGGGCCCCAAGCGCAAGATGATACGAGGACATCATGTGAAATTGCAGACGTGATTATCCTATCAAGAGATTCATTCATAATTTGAAACAACTGAAGGGTGGAGATGGTTATTCAGTCTTTCAGTCTTTATAATAGGGCTGGGTATCGTCAAGGACTTCGCGATACGATACGTATCACGATACACTGGTCACGATACGATATATCACGATATATCACGATATATTGCGTATCTTGATATATCACGATATATTGCGATATTCCATAAACAAGTTGCCTTGTCAAACATAACAGCACAATATATTGATAGTTGCACAGACAAATGAAGTCAAAACTATTTCATTCACAACTTCCTTTACTATTTTTCTTCCTTTTTTTGGTTTTGGCAAATGATCAAACACTGCTGCAGCTGCTTAACATCAAAATAACAAATCCAATTCACTCTTGTACTAACTGTACAGGACACAATGAAAATGAAAACACATCAGTGTGCTTTTGTGACACAGTGAATCTTAAGTATTTTTATAAACAAAACTGATCTAACTTCAATAGTCAGTATCCTAGAGGCTCAGGCCTGACAGCAGACATGGGTTTGAATCTGACCCATGGTTGTTTCATTCCCTCTCTGCCCCACTTCATATCTGTATCTATGCACTGTCAATAAAGCCTTGAAAAGCAAAAAAAAAAGAAAAAAAAAATTATAAAGAAATTAATAAAAAAAAATCGATATTTTGATATAAACATCGATACTGATATCGGGAAACTAAGTATCGCGATATATCGATATTTCGATTTTTTTGACACAGCCCTACTTTATAACCAGATGTTTTGAAGCTGTAGATAGAGAAAGCCTTCCTCTCTTCTCTCTCTCTCTCTTTGCCTCCTGATGCACAAGACTGGGCAGATTATCAGGTTGGAGACTAACACGAGAAAAGATGTATAAAACCACCAGGCAATTTACATAGCAATGAAACTGTGCAGAGTAGAATAGGGGTGGTAGGATGGCCTAGAGGAAAGAGGGGCCGACCAGAGAGAGACCAGTAATCAAAAAAGGTTGATTACTGGTCTCTCTCTCTCCCTCCCCTCCCTCCCTCCCTCCCTCCCCCCTCCCTCCCTCCCTCCCTCCCTCCCTCCCCAGTTCAACTCTGTACTGTCTAATAAAGCTTGAAAATGCTAAAAAATAATCTTTAATAAAAAGGATAAATGTGTAGTGAATATGTACATGGGTTCATTCATTCATTAAGACTTTTGACTCTGGGGTGAATTGCTGTTTCTGACTGCAGCAAAGTGTTGGTGTGACCCCCTCCCCCAACATTCCTCTGTTTGAGCCAAAGCTGTTATCTGTGTTTTTATGGTTGCTTTTAGTTGCTCTGTCCTGACCCAAGACAGGATGTCCCACATGACTCCTGTCTCTTCTGCCATTGGTCAGAAGTATTTTGCTGTTTTTGATAACAGCGAGTGAGCTAAACAGCTCACTCTCTCTTTTTTTGTCTCTGCATCTCCGAGAGGAGTGGTAAGGCCAGCTCTCCTCTTCAACCACCATCAGAGGTGATGGAATGCTCACGCTTGGCCTACCAAAAAGGAGGCTAGCTCTCTTCTCCACGCAACACCCAACAGACTGGGGGTGCCAGTCTACTCTCTTCTCTGACGAATGCCTCCCAAGGAAGGATGGTTCGCCTCTCTCTTCTCCTCGCAACCTCAAGGAAGGAGGTCTGCTCTCTGCTCTTCTTCATGCACCATCCGAGGTGCTGAAGCTTCTTCTCCTCTCCTCCACCAAGGGAGGTTGGAGGACGCTCAGCTTGGCCTACCAACAAAGGAGGCTAGCACGCTCTCTCCTGCCTTGCTAACCACCCCAGACCGGGGGTAGCTCAACCTTCTGGACCCCGACTCTCTGCTCTCCCTGATCCAAGCTCTACAACACGGCCTGTCCAAACAGCCGTGAAGCCCCTCTCAACCAAAGAGGAACAAGGATCCACCCTGTTGCTCCCAGCAACTAAAGAGGTACCAGGAGAACCAGGAGAACCTGGGAAAGGAACCAAGCTCCCACAAAGGCCAGACCCTTTAAGAGGAAGAAGAACTACCAGAGACAACAACGCCAGTTAGCCCGCCGCTACTGAAGAACCAAAGGACCAGTTCATCCGAACTGAATCAAGACTGACCCTGCCAAGCAAAACCCCTGTTCCATGCCAAAAGGATCCAGGACCTCTCACACTGCAACAAACGCTGTGTATCACCATCTGGTATCGTATGAACTTCTGGGCAGTTAGCTTAGCTTAGCAGGAACACATGGCTTAAAGGACTGTTAACTTGGAAATGTATATTTACTGATTTTGAACTGTTCATTGTTACTTTGTAATTGGGTTTACAATACGGTGATATTACATTGAACTTATTGGTTAGATACCCAAACATTTATGTTGATTTGAATTAACCTTAGGGGAACACACAGGCCCTCAAGCTTCCCCCTCTCCCCCCACAAACAAAGGTTTTTTACACCTCCACACTCACACACACACACACACACACTCAATTTGCATCCACAGACCTGCACCCCCCACACTCATACACCCACACACACACACACACACACACACTGTGTGCTTTAGTTAGTGGTTTTTAAATGTGTTGGATTTTGTTTACTTTGTGTAAATAAATTACATGCATTTTCTTTTGTAACCAGAAGTTTCTGTCATTCATTTGTGTGAATATTATTGGGAAGTCCGCAACCAACAAGTACAAGGATTCTGTAGCCTTCAGTGTTAAGATCATATTACCAAATTTATAATAGTAATTATTTGATTACATTATTTTAGGGAAATGATCATTGAGACTAGGATTTATTAATGTTGATTAATTTAACTGAACATTAAAGTAATCGACATTCGAGAATAAACCATTGATTAAACGAGACAATTTGCTATTATTTTTCCATTCTTAAATGAATGGTGGTGCCCCTTTTGAACTTTAATAAACTATTAAAGTATTATTAATCATCAGATTAATTTCTAATAGCAGAATTAATCTGAACCACCTGTACCCGCTACATAAATGACGCCCCGGCGTGAGGCTTGATATTGTTGACTTCCTGCAAATATTCTCACAAATGATTGTTGAAATTTTCCAAAGGTTTTGATTTTTTAATCACCACTAGGTTGCTACAAGAGTAGAAATCCAGTAGTACTTACAAACAAGTGCATTATGGTGTAAATTGAGTTTTAGTCAAAGACATAGTTTGATAACTTCTACTTCGTATTATACATTTCAAATTTTGCTTCCAGCAATCCAAGTTTAACATACTTTGTAGACATCCTCGGTCCAGCATTTGAATCTCAAATTCAATGCAAGTTTTGTCCTGTGATTAAGTTCTTCCCCTGTTCCTTAAAGATAGAGTCAAAGGCTACTGAGGAGCTGCATTTTGAGCTGGAGTTAGAAATAGAGCACAAGAGAGCCACAGTGGTAAAAGAGCCCTGTGAAATTGTGTACAGACTGCTAATATCACATATTTCAGCCTAAGTACATAATTGTTTAAGAGTCAATACGTAACTTTTACTGCCACGCATATCAGTTATCGTAGACTACAGTAAGTACAAACTTACTTTTACAGCTTGCCGCCGGCACTGTAACATAATTGAAACCTGGCTATTCATGACAAGCATTTTAGCCTAAGTTAAGCTTAAAGCCTGTAATGAGTTATTGTACTCCCTGTAAATACCACGTATTTCAGTTGTAGTACAAGCTTAAGATTCAAATTCCCTAACTGGTGTGCCCCGCACATCAGTAGTGTATTCCACAAAAGTAACCAGACTTACTTCAGTGAACTTGCATTTTCCTGACACTAGTGGCGCTGTAGTTAACCTTCCCACAGGAAGTGAACTTCCCCCTTGTGTCTGTGGCCATTACATTGGCTCAGCGGCCATTTTGTTTGTTTTGCTAGTGTACTACCAAGTTACACCACCAGGCGTGTACCACTGATAGACCCCCTTAACAAACCACAGTGCTGAGTACTCCTAACACCTCAGCCAGCCGCATTGCTTTGTTGTGCTAATCAGTGAGTGTGTCTTACCACTTATCTCTAGATAACAATGGAAGACCCCTCTGTCCTGCAGTTTATGGCTTCCTTAGCAGAAGGTCTACAGCCAGCCTACACAGATTCTATCACCCAAATGGATCTCTGTGAGATAGGTAGAGAAATAAACTTGCTTCTTAAGGACAGATATGGTTTGCAAACCGCAAACAAAGGCCCATTGTTACAATGTTTGCTCTTTAACTTCCATAGGCAGAGCACCCTTACAGTTCAGAGTAAAACAGCTCTAGAGATGGAGATAAACACCCTAAGAGTTCAGAATGACTTGTTATCCCAAGACGTGCAGATAGCTAGAAAGGAGGCCCTACGCTATTTAGAAGACCTGCACACAGCAGAGTCCAATCTTCATTTGCACAAGGAAGAATTGTTCAAATTTAGAGTAGAACGTCTTAGCTCAACCAAGGTCATCCCTCGCTGTGATTCTGGTTTTTCAGATTCATCCTTGTTCAGTGGCAGTGTAACCCCCTCCCCCAGCGAGGCAGATGAGGTGTTTAGTCTAGCTTCTGAGAGCTTTATTGACACATGTCCTGCTGAGGCTCTGAGAGTGCATCCACTCATAAATGATTCTCCCTCTAACCGTAAACCCAGGTCCAAGCAGCGCTCCCCTTCCTGTTCACCTGATCGTTAACGTAGGTCCAAGTACCGATCCGGGAACCGCTCTGGTGCCCATTCACCCCGCCGTCATAGACACGGTTCGAGGCACCGCTCACCTTCTAGAGAGTCGGGTAGGCGCCATAGACGCAGGTCCCCAGGTCTGCGGTTGAAACAGTTTGACACTTTGGCGAAGGATCTAGAGCGATCTGACCCAAAGGGGAAGGATTCTGATGTTAGCTTAATCTCCCCTCCAGTGAAAGAGATCAGACAGTTTCCCCGCCTCAAAGAGCTGGAACTGTTAGCTAGAGACATGGAAATCTTTGATCCTGATAATTCTGACCAAGATGTAGATGATTATTTTATGGAGATAGAAAATAATCTACTTGATTTGCCCGACGCAACCCATCGGGAAAAAGTTAGACTTGTTCTTAAAACTAGCTCAAAAGCTGTCAGACAGGTTGTACAAAGACAACCTGCCAGTGTCCGAAATGACTACAACCAGCTCCGTCAGGCCGTGACGGATGAGTTTTCCTGTGGTTTAGGGTGGCTAACCCAAGACAAAGGATATTATGCAGCAGTTAAAGTAAAACACTCCCGTCGTGAACATCCCCGTGATTATTTTAACCGTTTCAGGCATGTATTCTCCCAGGGCAAAAATGCCCCCGGCTTAGAAGAAGACAGTCGTTTTAAACGTCTTTTTGTGGCAAATCTGCATCCAAGTGTACGTACTTATCTTCACACTGCGATGGAGATTAGTGACGCCTCTTTAACTGAGATAAGACAGAAGACCAAGGAAATTTGGGAAATTAGCCAGCCCAAGTTCAACGATCCAGGCCCAACTCAGAGTCTGTCCCCTCAACCAGCTGTCACAAAACGTTAACCCCCCCCCCCCTCACCACAGATCCAACGGGGGTGGCAACAGGCTGAACAAGCCCACAGAGAGTAGACGTCAGGTACAACCTTTACGTCGTGACGGACGTGCACAGAGGAGCTGTCCAAGGCCCTATGCAGGTATCCGTGCCCAAAATCAGGATTACCAGATCGATAGATCAGATGAAGACAGCTTTTCTGATGGTTCCTCCCAGAATTAGTGCAGGAAACAAATGTCTGATTACTCAAACACCACTGTAAGACTTTGTAAGTGCACTTGGATTAATTCCTTAAATAGTATTTTTGTCAGTAATACAAATTATTACAAAACACCATTTTAGGACACACCAAACTTTACAAAGCCTGTTAGGGTTATGACATCATTCATTTTAGGTGCTACCACCTGCATTCTGGGCACCTTACACTTTTCCCATCAATACATTCTTGTTCCACCCAGACCTCATAAATAACACTGGTTATTTGACTGTGTATAGAATTGTATTGTTGTTTTTGTTTTGTTTAATCACATTGACTTGCTCTTGGCCATGACAGATAGTTTACAACAACTGCCCAGTGTTCAATGATACACCAGATGTTGTGAATGTGAATGAACTAATGAACTTTTGTACACCTGTACAGATGAAGCTGTGCCGTCAGCATGACACATCGGGAATCATGCGGACGCCACCCGGGGGATATGTAGTGAATATGTACATGGATTCATTCATTCATTAAGACGTTTGACTCTGGGGTGAATTTTCTGTTTCTGACTCTGCAGTTGGTGTGACCCCCTCCCCCAACATTCCTCTGTTTGAGCCAAAGCTGTTATCTGTGTTTTTATGGTTGCTTTTAGTTGCTCTGTCCTGACCCAAGACAGGATGTCCCACATGACTCCTGTCTCTTCTGCCATTGGTCAGAAGTATTTTGCTGTTTTTGATAACAGCGAGTGAGCTAAACAGCTCACTCTCTCTTTTTTTGTCTCTGCATCTCCGAGAGGAGTGGTAAGGCCAGCTCTCCTCTTCAACCACCATCAGAGGTGATGGAATGCTCACGCTTGGCCTACCAAAAAGGAGGCTAGCTCTCTTCTCCACGCAACACCCAACAGACTGGGGGTGCCAGTCTACTCTCTTCTCTACGAACCTCAAGGAAGGAGGTTCGCCTCTCTCTTCTCCTCGCAACCTCAAGGAAGGAGGTCTGCTCTCTGCTCTTCTTCATGCACCATCCGAGGTGCTGAAGCTTCTTCTCCTCTCCTCCACCAAGGGAGGTTGGAGGACGCTCAGCTTGGCCTACCAACAAAGGAGGCTAGCACGCTCTCTCCTGCCTTGCTAACCACCCCAGACCGGGGGTAGCTCAACCTTCTGGACCCCGACTCTCTGCTCTCCCTGATCCAAGCTCTACAACACGGCCTGTCCAAACAGCCGTGAAGCCCCTCTCAACCAAAGAGGAACAAGGATCCACCCTGTTGCTCCCAGCAACTAAAGAGGTACCAGGAGAACCAGGAGAACCTGGGAAAGGAACCAAGCTCCCACAAAGGCCAGACCCTTTAAGAGGAAGAAGAACTACCAGAGACAACAACGCCAGTTAGCCCGCCGCTACTGAAGAACCAAAGGACCAGTTCATCCGAACTGAATCAAGACCGACCCTGCCAAGCAAAACCCCTGTTCCATGCCAAAAGGATCCAGAACCTCTCACACTGCAACAAACGCTGTGTATCAGCATCTGGTATCGTATGAACTTCTGGGCAGTTAGCTTAGCTTAGCAGGAACACATGGCTTAAAGGACTGTTAACTTGGAAATGTATATTTACTGATTTTGAACTGTTCATTGTTACTTTGTAATTGGGTTTACAATACGGTGATATTACATTGAACTTATTGGTTAGATACCCAAACATTTATGTTGATTTGAATTAACCTTAGGGGAACACACAGGCTCAAGCTTCCCCCCCCCCACAAACAAAGGTTTTTTTACACCTCCACACTCACACACACACACACACACACTCAATTTGCATCCACAGACCTGCACCCCCCACACTCATACACCCACACACACACACACACAGACACACTGTGTGCTTTAGTTAGTGGTTTTTAAATGTGTTGGATTTTGTTTACTTTGTGTAAATAAATTACATGCATTTTCTTTTGTAACCAGAAGTTTCTGTCATTCATTTGTGTGAATATTATTGGGAAGTCCGCAACCAACAAGTACAAGGATTCTGTAGCCTTCAGTGTTAAGATCATATTACCAAATTTATAATAGTAATTATTTGATTACATTATTTTAGGGAAATGATCATTGAGACTAGGATTTATTAATGTTGATTAATTTAACTGAACATTAAAGAAATCGACATTCGAGAATAAACCATTGATTAAACGAGACAATTTGCTATTATTTTTCCATTCTTAAATGAATGGTGGTGCCCCTTTTGAACTTTAATAAACTATTAAAGTATTATTAATCATCAGATTAATTTCTAATAGCAGAATTAATCTGAACCACCTGTACCCGCTACAATGTTCTCGTGTACAGAGACTAGTAATAACTTTCAGCACCTTGATATGTTTCATGCTACAGCTGACGCTTCTGAGGAAGACTGAAGGAAGTGAAGTCATCGAAACACAATAACAATCAAGTTAACCAATATGGAATGAATTGTCAGCTATTATTCAGTTAAAGGTGCTCCGAGGAACTTTCAGTTTGTGTTAATACTAGCGCCCCCCCTTTGGACAAAAGCAGGTAGTGTTTTTTACCACGCCAGCTGTTTTTCCTGGGTGAGCGTACAAAGCATGACATAGGCATTAAGAAAAACTATATAAAAATAGCATTCTTTACACTGATGGTCTCGTTTGCTGTTACATGTAGTTTATGATCATCAGAGGAACAATTAGACTGTTTCAGAAATGTTTAAAAGTTCCTCGTAGCACCTTTTTAATTGTACAGGTTATTATGAAGTAAGTGTTAAGGAATTTCCATCACTAAAATCTTTTTATTTTCTTTCAAACCTTAGGTCCAGGCAACACACTCACTCACTCACTCACTCACTCACTCACTCACTCACTCACTCACTCACTCACTCACTCACTCACTCACTCACTCACTCACTCACTCACTCACTCACTCACTCACTCACTCACTCACTCACTCACTCACTTATTTTCTTTCAACCCTTAGCTGCCGGCATCAGAGCGGCTGACAGAATACTTGATCACCCTGGGAAGCAGTGCCATGTCGAGGTCCTTTCTCATCCGACACATTCTCTCTGAAATCAGCTCCCTAGCCGATCAACTGTGGCAGGCCTTCCAGGTAAGAGAAACACGCCCACACACTGCTGCCACACACACACACACTGAGGCAATGCAACACACTGTATGCAACACACTCACATACAGAAAAACACACACACACACACACACACACACACACACACACACACACACACACATAGACACTGACCAGCTCCTGCACAGACAGACAGACAGACAGACAGACAGGCAGACAGACACACACACACACACACACACACACACACACACACACACACACACACACACACACATAGACACTGACCAGCTCCTGCACAGACAGACAGACAGACAGACAGACAGACACACACACACACACACACACACACACACACGTTAACATCTGTGGAAACAGTATACAAACAAGCCATTAAGATTTTAGATAAAAAACCGAAAACCTATCACCACTGTAATATCTTAAAGAAGCACGATTCACTGAGTTGGCAAAACATGATCAAGTATGCAGACTGCACCCTGGTTTTTAAAATTCTCAACAGACTCGGTGTGGTTTCCCACACTGAAAGACGCTCCACCGGAGATTATGCGAGCGCATCGCATTGGACCCCCGCGGGTAAATGCTACCGCTAAATCAAGAGTGCTTATTTTTGTGTGTCTGAAATATACGGATCGAGCCCTTATCCTTAAAGAAGCAAGAAACTCACCATTGAACATAGAAGGGATGGAGGTCCACTTTACCGCGGACTACAGCATGGCAACCAGAGTACGACGTAAATCCTGCTATGACTCCATGAATAAGGCTCGTGAGGCTGGTTTCCTCGCCTTCTTAATCTATCCGGCAACTATGAAGATTTCCAAAGGGCATGAGCACAACTTTTTTGATGACCCGGTAAAGTTGGAGGACTTTCTTAGAGAACACGATCCGAATGAGTCCAATGATGAGTGTTGACGAGGACTAATGACAATTGATAGGTTTACTCCGTGAAGTATGACCCCCTTCTTCTTCTTTCTTTTTCTATTTTTGTCTCTTTTCTGATAATTTAACCGGGCTGCGGCAGTTACTGAGAACATTGTTTTGGTCGTCAGTTTCTGGTCATGTGACCTCGATCATTGACGCTGTTGGCATGGTGATTTCAGTCACGTGACAATATGAACTTGCTGCATTCAAGAGCAGATATGCAGAATATTGGAATATGGTTTGAGAGGGGACTCGTTTTTTTCTTTATTTATTTTATTTACATTTTGGAACTATGGTAGAGGGAGAGATATGTTCACAATGATCACAAACAATGGGTACCCAGAGAGAATGGGGCCTTTGGTGTGGGTTAATGTTTTTGTGGGATGTATTTGTTGGTTTATGTCACTTTTGTTTGGACCTAGGATTAGTTTAATGAATGGTTGTAGGGGTATAAACTCTGAGATGGATCAGTTAATAAATGAAAACATTATGGATAACATAAATGATTATGTAGAATGACTTCTGTTAAATTACCAAGGAAAGGGCTGAAGATAGCTCATATTAATATATGTAGCCTTAGAAATAAATTAATTGATATCTCCAATATGCTAATAGAAGGTAACATACATGTCTTAGCAATATCAGAGACTCATCTGGATTCCACGTTTGAAGATAGTGTAATGAATATTCAAGGATATAATATATATAGGAGAGACAGAAATGCAAATGGAGGTGGTGTAGCTGTTTACATCCAAAATCATATACCAGTAAAATTAAGGGTGGATTTTATGTTAGCAGACCTAGAAGCATTATGGCTTCAAGTGTATATTCCTCATTTGAAGCCCTTATTAGTGGGTTGTTGTTATAGGCCACCTAATGCAAACTCTGATTACTTAGATACACTGTGTGATATGATAGATAATGTATGTGATCATGCAAATGAAATATATTTCCTGGGAGACCTCAACATTGATTGGAAATCATTGGACTGTCCACTTAAGAATAAGCTTCTTGCTGTCACAGATGCATGTGGACTAACTCAAGTGATAACCCAACCAACAAGAGTGTGCTTAAAAAGGGATGGATCAAGAACAGTAACTTGTATAGATCATATATATACTAACAAAGCAGAATTATGTAACAAGGCCATATCATTACCAGTTGGATGTAGTGATCACAACCTAGTGGCAGTAGTGAGGAAAACAAAGGTCCCGAAAGCTGGACCCAAAATCATTATAAAGAGATCATACAAACACTTCAATGAAGACTGTTTTATAGAAGACGTTAGAAATATTTGCTGGGATAGTGTGTTGTTGAAGGATGATCCAGATGATGCGGTTGAGGCTTTTGATAAGCTGTTTGGAGAAATAACTGATAAACATGCACCTGTGAGGAAGAGAACTGTTAGAAATGTCAGATCCTGTTGGATTGATGAGGAATTGAAGGATTGTATGGAGCAGAGAGATCAAGCAAAGACAATGGCAAATAATTCTAAATTTGAATCGGATTGGCAAGTTTATCGCAAACTACGAAATTATGTAACAAAATTAAATAAAAGGAAGAAGAAGATGTATTTTGTAAATGTGATTCGTAACGCAAGCCATGACAGCAAAAAAATGTGGAATATTCTTAATGACATGATGGGCAGTAAATCTAAGTCACCTCCATCATTTCTTGAATCAGAAGGACATTTCATTACTACGCCTGTAGGAATTGCCAATCACCTTAGCAACTTTTTTAATAACAAAGTGGAGAAACTTAGGAATGAAATGTGCCAAACAAACAACATGCAATCACAAACCTTGATTAGAGATCAAATTATGAGAGGTAAAAAATGCACATTTGAATTTACTAAAGTCAATGTTAGCTACGTGGAAAAGTTGCTTTTAAATTGTAAAGACAAACCATCTGGTGTGGATAACATGGATGTGAGACTCTTGAAACTGGTAGCAAACTTGATTGCCACTCCAGTTTGTCATATGTTGAATCTAAGTTTTGAAAAATGTGTTTTCCCACAAGCATGGAAAATTGCAAAGATTGTTCCACTACCAAAGAATGCCACTGTACCATTCAGTGGCCCTAATAGTCGACCAATTAGTTTGCTGCCTGCTATGAGTAAGATCATGGAAAAAATTGCCTTTGAACAAATACAATGCTATTTTTCAGCTAATGATTTAAATACAGACTTTCAACATGCTTATAGAGGCGGGCATTCCACTAGCACAGCCCTTATTCAAATGACTGATGATTGGCATAGAGAAATCAATAACAAGAATTTAGTAGGTGCTGTACTGTTAGATTTCAGTGCAGCTTTTGATATAATTGATCACAATCTGCTATTGCAAAAACTTAAAGGATATGGTTTCAATTCAACTGCAATACTCTGGCTAGGAAATTACTTAGCTAATAGGAAACAGACAGTGTACTTCAACGGACATTTCTCTGAGTTCAAATCATTAAACTGTGGAATTCCACAAGGAAGTTGCCTGGGACCACTGCTATTTTCTGTATTTACAAATGAACTACCTTTAACTGTAACAAATGCAAAAATAGCGATGTATGCTGATGATTCAACAATATATGTGTCAGAGTCCACAATTGAAATGCTTAATAATGTCTTGAACAATGAATTGCAGTTAGTATTGGACTGGGTAACACATAACAAACTAGTTCTTAATGTTTCTAAAACAAAAAGCCTTGTATTTGGGACAAAACATCTGTTATCAAATGATCCCAAGTTGAATTTGTACATTAAGGGTATGGCAGTTGAACAAGTTCAAAAGACCAAACTTCTTGGCATAATTGTAGACAGTAAATTATCCTGGGCTCAACACATTGGTAAGGTGGTAGTTAAAATGGGCAGAGGTCTCTCAGTTATACGGAGATGTTCACATTTTTTACCAAAGAATATAATGGGAAATGTCATTAAAACAATTGTCTTAGCTCATCTGGACTATTGCTCAGAGGTTTGGTCAGGAGCTGCCATGTCACATATAAAAAAATTGCAAATTGCTCAGAATAAGGCTGCACGCTGTTTATTAAGGTGTTCCTATAGGAGTAATGTGAAAATAATGCACAACTTTCTATCCTGGTTAAGTGTTAAGAATAGATTTACTGCCTCTTTGCTTAATTTTACGAGGAAAATTTCAGTGACTAAATTGCCGAGGGTATTGCATAAATGTTTAAGTTTCAGTTTTGATAAACACAATTATAACACCAGGCATGCGATGGAAGGAAGATTCACACTACCTAAGGTGAAAACAAACAGAGCGAAGAGTACAGTATTATATAGAGCCATGAGTAAATGGAACACCATGCCTGGACATATTATTCAAGAAAATTGCAAAAATCGATTCAAACTATTACTTAAAAAACATCTACTAGTCGAGCAGCTCTCTGCAGTGGCTAATATCTAACCAATGATGCCACTCCCATCAGTATAATCATCATTAATTGTTTCTGTTTATATATGTTTTTGTCTGGTCTGACCATCAATTATACCTGTCATGTTTATATAAGTTTATCTCTATGTTTCTGTGAATAATTTAGGTCCTGTGTTTTGTTATTTTTGTATTATTTTTATTTTATTTAATTTTGACTGTTGTAGAGTTATTCTTATTACTTTTGTTACCATTTCCGTTATCACTGTTTTGTCATGGTGATCATTATTTAATGTAATTATGCACTGCAGTGTATAGATGCACAGGTGTTGTGTGGACTCCAGGAAGAATAGCTTTGGCTATGGCCTCAGCTAATGGAGATCCCAATAAAATACAAATACAAATACTCGCCCCGGCGCCATTGCAAATGTTTATACAAAAAAATGAAAGTAGATCCACCAGGGCAACTTCTCGAGGTGACTGTATTGTTCCTTTAAGAAAAAGTGCGTATGGACAGGCGGAGGGATGGAGAGAGAGGGAGAGAGAGACAGAGAGACAGAGAGAGACAGAGAGAGAGAGAGAGAGAGAGAGAGAGAGAGTGCCTATGGACAGGCTGTATTTTCATACCGTGCAACTCATACCTGGAACACACTACCCGCTGCTCTACGTGAGCTTCCCACTCTTGGCTCTTTTAAAAAACGTCTTAAAGTATGGCTGCTGGAATCTCAAAACTGTTCACACAATCTATCATAGATTATTTTATTTATTTATTTATTTATTCATTTATTTATTTATTTATTTTTTTGAATAATTGTTTTTTCTCACTTGTTCTGTCGGTTGCATGTTTTTTTTTTTTTTTTGATTTCCATTTAGATTGTCTGTTTTTATTTATGAGTACACGCGTATGTTTGTTTTATGTGATTGGTGTCGACCAATCAAGGGACAAAGGATGCAAATTAGCACTTGCTACAATCCTGTATATTTACATGTAAATGTCTATTAATATGCAATGTCCCTTTTAAATAAATAAACTTAAACTTAAACACACACACACACACACACACACACACACACACACACACACACACACACACACACACACACACACACATTACTGCTATTTCTAACAGTTCTTCTTCTTGCTCTTTTGGAACAAGGCAGTAGCTTGGTTTCCATCTAAAGTCAAGAGAAAAGTTTGTAAAAAGAAAAAATCATTGAAATGATAGTGGGTTTCCATCCAGTGATTGGGTGTGTGTGTGTGTGTGTGTGTGTGTGTGTGTGTGTGTGTGTGTGTGTGTGTGTGTGTTTGGTGTGTGTTTGGTGTGTGTTTACACTACTGCTATCTGGAGACCAAGATATTATGCAAAGATTATGATGCAAACAGTGGCAGCAAGACCAAATACGACACAAACCAAACAGCCCTACCAACTGAGCTAAGGGCGCACCCCCCCCCCCCACATCCCCATTTTCTGATGGGATACTTCGGAATTCAAATTGTGTGTAGTGTGTGAGTGTTTGTGTGAGCATTGTTTTTTGAGGCTACATGAGCACATTTTCGTTGTATGGTTTTACTGCACCATGACAAACATAGTATATTATCTTCTAAATAAAGGCAGGGTGACGGACAGATAGTCAGAGTTCCCGTTCTGTCCCTCTCCCAGGGCAATACGACATAGACCAAACAGAATATTGGAATATTAACGTTGCCTTTTCATGTGTAATACAACCACACTTTAGAGCGCTTCTGCCTCGACGTCATGTTTGCTGCGTTCTGAACCAAAACAAAGCAGCACGTGTCTGAAGTCATGACGCATTTGCTACGAGCGGAACTGATGAGCGGCATCGTTAAGCAGGCATGTTAACGATTCCAGGGAATTGGTTGACTCGGAACCGGGTCTGAACAAGAACCGGTTCTCGATTCCCATCCCTCATTTTGGGGATTAATTATTTTCCCGCATAAGTCAAAAACTCTTTTAAGCCAGTGCAGAAACCTTTTTTTTTTTTTTTTTTTTTTCTCCACTTTTCTAATACGTATTCCAGCTTGATGTATCTTAATCTTGATGTGTTTTGTGCCCCTGTAAAGCACTTTGAGTGGCCTGAATTGTGTCTGAATTGTGCTTTATAAATAAACTTGCCTTGCCTGATCTTGAGAATTAAAGGATCCTCTCCCCCCCGCCCCAATTTTTTTGCATTTCCATCACCATTTTCTGATTGGATACTTCGGAATTTAAACAAAGGCAATG
>CM049414.1:26180000-26227500 GCA_026929865.2 Hyperoplus lanceolatus | reverse complement strand
GGTAAATCCCTTTGAGTCCGAAGACTCTTTTACAAGGGAGACCTGTTCCCTTTCCCACGTTACCATTCACACACTCATTCATACACCGATAGCAGGCTAACTATCGACATTCACACGAGGCAAGGTGGGTGAAGTGTCTTGCCCAAGGACACAACAACTGTGACACAAGTGGCAGGGCGGGGATCGAACCTCCAACCCTTTGATCATCGGCCGACCCGCTCTACCAACTGAACCACAGTCGCCCCTAAAAAAACCCTAAAACCACGCTATGGAAATCTACAGAGTTCAAAACAACATGTGGGTTATATGAGTTCACTTCGGAGTAGCCAACATGTTTACACAATGAGAAATAACAGAGACTAAGAGAGAGGGATCTGTAATAGGGAGTGTGATATGTGAGTGCATGTAGTCAGTCTACCTGATTGACCTTTCGCTAAGCGTCATTACTTGAGTAAATGTGCTCAGTAACTTTTCAGCACTGCCAAACTACTCTTGGGTGGAATTGCCTGGAGGGAGTGCATTTTGTCAGGTGTGTGTGTGTGTGTGTGTGTGTGTGTGTGTGTGTGTGTGTGTGTGTGTGTGTGTGTGTGTGTGTGTGTGTGTGTGTGTGTGTGTGTGTGTGTGTGTGTGTGTGTGTGTGTGTATTTTGTCAGAACCGTAAAACAAAATAAACCTTTTAAATTAAAAACAAATTATATTTTAGGGTGAAAAAATAGTGTTTTTCACTAGTTGGAGTTATTTAAGTTCTTCATTTTTTAAATATATTGCGACAAATGACTGAGGTTGTAGAGCGGGTCGGCCAATGATCAAAGGGTTGGCAGTTCGATCCCCGCCCTGCCACTTGTGTGTCATGGTTGTTGTGTCCTTGGGCAAGACACCACCTTGCCTCGTGTGAATGTCGATAGTTAGCCTGCTATCAGTGTTTGAATGTGTGTGTGAATGGGAATGGGAACATGTCTCTATGGGATTTGCCTGTATAGATAAAGGTTAGTGAAATGAACCGTGGATTGCATATTCTGAACCATAAACTGTCTGTATAGTCATAGTTAAAAATGCAATGGTAATATTGGATTATTTAGCAGCATCTGTTTGTGAGGTTGAAGATGTCAGCGCTCCCTTGCTAACCGCTCCCTTTGGGAGAATTTAAAAGATGCTACGGTGGCCTTCAAGGACAAGAAGCTATAGTTACTAAAGATGACATCATCCACCACTGCCTCAAGTCTTTCCACAATATCAAGTGATGAGGTGAAGATGTATTTAGTTATTTACGCCCACTATATATAAAAACATGTAAGGCCGTTAAGTTTGTCCGTTCTGTGCTACTGTAGAAACATGGCGGTGCAACATGGCGGCCTCAGCGCCCCGCTCCTATGTAGATATAAAAGGCTCATTCTAAGCTCATACAAAAGCTTTATTTTTCAAGTGATCACACACTTATTAAAACTGATGAATACAAAATTCCATTTCTACCCAGTCTGTTCTGGAAAACGCCATTAAATTCCCCACACTCCACTCTTACCTTTTTAATTAAAGCTGGTGTAGGACAATAGTCTGTGCAGAAAAAACAGAAAACACAGCCAGGGGCAAAAGATTGTGAAAGGATGTGTGTGTGGGGACATGCAGGGGAAAGTACTCTGGGAAAGAAGCCAGTAGCGGTCATGACGGCCTGGCAAGGGTTCAATATTCTGATACGACCGACAGCTGGCTGGTATCATATTTAGATATAACTAAATGCGAGGTGACCAAACAGGGCTTTTTACCCCGGCTTGGCTTTTGGAGCGGACGCGCTCGTCTCCTCTCTGCATGTGTCCCACCCCGCAAGTGTGATGTGAGTAATTGTTTTTTCTGTTCAATAATCTCAATAAAATGACCATCTAAGACCAATTCCGTATCTAGAGACTTATTCCCTCACGTCACTGGGGTATGTGATTTCTGATTGGTCAAAGTTAACATGAGCTGTACACTTTGACCAATCAGAGCGAGGCTCCGATTCTCTGTTCTTTTTGGCTGTTGGGACTGTCCATTCACTTTGGCACGACTTTGTTTGTGTAGAGCGTGTCAGGGAGGGACCATAGGGGAGGGACCAAAGAGAACAAGTGGAGCGGTTGAGGTATTTGGATTCGAATCTCTATCCCAACTGCCATTTTCTCTCCAAATCCTCCACCCCAACTTTAAGTAGTAATCATATGATTGGTATGATTATTGAAACATTAAAAGTTCTCAGTTCATCAGCGCACCACCTGCCTCCTATAGTAACTGACAGACAGGCCAGCTGGTGGTTAAGAGAGCATAGTGTTCCCTTCTGTCCTTGGACTCTCACACACACACACACACACACACACACACACACACACACACACACACACACACACACACACACACACACACACACACACACACACACACACACACACACACACACACACACACACACACACACCTGAAACTGTTAACACACACACACAAACAGAGACACACACACACACCTTACACTGTTAAGACACACGCACTCACACATACTCACACTCACACACACAGTCTCTCTCTCACACACACACACACACACTGTTAAGACATACACACACAGTCTCTCTCTCTCTCACACACACACACACACACACACACACACTCACACACACCTGAACCTTGCTGACTCAGGCACTATTCACAATGCAGAGGTCGAGAGTATGGCCACTGATCGTTGAAGGGCTTTGTGTATTTCTGTCATGTCTGCTCATCTTTAACCTGATTGGCTCGTTATCTATCGCATCAATCGCATTTTCTAACCTTTATTTCTACAGGTAAATCTCATTGAGACCGAAGACTCTTTTTCAAGGGAGACCTGTTTCCCTTTCCCACGTTACCATTCACACACACATTCATACACCGATAGCAGCAGGCTAACTATCGACATTCACACGAGGCAAGGTGGGTGAAGTGTCTTGCCCAAGGACACAACAACTATGACACAGGTGGCAGGGCGGGGATCGACCTCCAACCCTTTGATCATCGGCCGACCCGCTCTACCAACTGAGCCACAGTCGCATTAGCACGTTAAAGGCACCCCTGGGAGCTCGACCGAGGACATACAGAATTAATAATTAATTTAAAGTAAATTGAAAAGAAAATCCCCTTACATAGACAGAAGTGCTGCTTTAAGGTCATATGTTTAAGCAATAGCTCACGACAGGCTTCGGAATATTCTCATTACATCACTGTTAAAGTAAGTAAGTAAGCTTTATTTATAGAGCGCCCTTCACAGACCATTGTCACAAAGCAATTCACAATGCGCTTCTACATATCTCAACACATTTTTTTACACAGTAGCTGCCATGCAAGGCGCTCTCTGAACCATCGGGAGCAATTTGGGGTTCAGTGTCTTGCCCAGGGACACTTCGACATGTGGCGGGTAGGCGGGGAATCGAACCTCCGACCCTGCACTCCAGAGGCGATCTCCCTACCCACTTCGCCACTGCCGCCCAAAGCAAAGGGCGTTGTTCGGCCCGTTGTGACATTATACAACAGTTAGGAACCATTCAGATCGCTTGATTTAAGCCACCCGTCTTATTAAAGGTGTTTTTATCATGATTAGATACACACAGATTGTAGCTTTTCCTCATAGGCTGCAGTTTTAACTTGTCAAAATCATAAAGTTCTGCTATTTATATAATATACTGTATGTATATATATATATATATCATATAATTAATTAACATTTTGAAAATGTATTTTGTTCAATTATGAGGTGCTTTGGTATTTTATTCTAATTCTAAAGTAACTGTTATTGTTTTCTAAAATGGAAGACCAAATGTTGAATCAGCAAATGTTTAATCTTTTTTGAAACTTTTAATTTGATGATTTTATACATTTTGTACGTACAGACAAAAAGACAGAATAAGTAGACGCATACAATACACACACAACCCCCACCACCCTACCCCCCACCCCCTCCCTCACACAACCCCCACCCCCCTACCCCCCACCCCCTCCCTCACACAACCCCCACCCCCCTACCCCCCACCCCCTCCTCACACAACCCCCACCCCCTACCCCCCACCCCCTCCCTCACACAACCCCCCCCACCCCCCCCCCCCCCCCCCCCCCCTCCCTCACACAACCCCCACCCCCCCCCCCCCCCCCCCTCCCTCACACAACCCCCCCCCCTACCCCCCACCCCCTCCCTCACACAACCCCCCCCCCCCTACCCCCCACCCCCTCCCTCACACAACCCCCCACCCCCCCCCCCCCCCCCCCTACCCCCCACCCCCTCCCTCACACAACCCCCACCCCCCTACCCCCCACCCCCTCCCTCACACAAACAGACAGGTGAAGGTCAAAAAATATATATGAAATATAAGCAAATAAACAAAATTATTAAGAAAATAAGCTATATATACACAAGAAGAAAAATAAAATAAAACTGGGGCAAACCTCTCACGTCCACTGCAGGTGGGCAGACATTTCAGGCCCCGATGTGCTGCAGCACTGGGCCCCATACGGCAAGGAAAACCGTGAGCGTTGCCGGACAGCTCATACCTCAGACTCTCGACATGCAAAATGCCCACCAGTTCCCCCAGCCAAGTGTCGAACGCAGGGGCCAAGTCAGATTTCGCAAATGTTTAATGTTGAATACAAATTAATTGCTGATGAATGAATCAATTACGAGGTGATTTGGTATTATATTATATTTAATTCTAAGGCAAAATATGTTTGCTTTTATAATGGAAGACTCAAAGAACCAGCAAAGTTTCATTACTGGGGCGGAGGTTTGATCCCACGTCTCCCCGCCACATGTCGAAGTGTCCCTGGGCAAAGAGACACTGAACCCCACATTGCTCCCGATGGTTCAGAGAGCACCTTGCATGGAATCTACTGCCATCGGTGTGTGTGTGTGTGTGTGTGTGTGTGTGTGTGTGTGTGTGTGCGTGTGCGCAGACCCGTTGCCAGACCTCAGTCTTAAGGGGGGCATATGAAATGCATAGGGGGGCACAATTATTATTAGCCTACAGTACACTGTATATTTTTAATAGTCCTATACTCTATTCGCGCAGCACGTAATCATCACGTTAAACTAACCAACAGCGGTAGCCTATAACATCAGTCCTCATAATTTAAAGCAATACATTACATAGAAGCAATGTTATGAATATCCATAAAACACTTGACTATTCAACATATTAGATGTAGCCTAACACCAGACGCATATCTCAAACATTGCATTTTAAAGCAGTCAACAGAGGGATATGCATTGCCATTATCACACACACACACACACACACACGGTAGCCTACTTTGAGTGGAGGCAGGGCTGTGCTCTCTCCAGTCCCTTCTATCAGTACAGCGGGAGGCGGCGTTTCTCCGAGCTCAACCTCCTCATCAACATATCTTTCGGCCTCCGGGTTCAGAGCAGCCAGTGCGCCAGTGAGCTCGCTACTGCGCTCTCCAAAACGCGCATTCATCTCTCCTTGCACAGCTTCAATAACACTGTAAACTGCTCTCTTGAACTCAGTCTTTTCATCTATGTCACTTTGTGACGGACCAACTGTTTCCTCAACTGCAAATCCGCGGAGGTTCTTGTAAATTGTGCGTCTTCCGGCAGAGCCTCGCCCTCGATGGCCGTGGCTGGAGGAGCGCAGAGTTCCCACAGTGCAAAACCGTGGCTTCACGCAATCGGAAGTGTCACCGCGCTGAACAAGTCCATAATTTCGGCTTGTAGTAGTCTGTCATGCGGCTCGAAAAGTGACAACAGTTTGACGATCCGATTTGGCAGAGGAGACTGTTGGTGGGCTTTTCAACCGTTACCGAATATCAATTATGATGAACTAGAAATGAAATAGTAAGCCGGCGAAAACTCATCCAGCTTCACTTTCGGTAACTGTTGAGCAGCTACATTGAAGTAGTTACGTAGGCCTACGTAGCCTTACTTTCCTTTCAGTAAGGCCGTGATAGGCTGTTGCAGTGTAGATAGACTCCTATCAATCAAACAAAATCACACCATTGTTTATTTATATTTTAAATGTTTTGATGATAAAGAATGCAACATTAGTATTTATCAACGCAAAATGAGCTACTATGATAGTATAACATAAAAATGAAAGTATTTTTTTGGGAGAGATCTGTGCCCCAAGTGGGGGGGCACAAGCATTTCTGGGGGCGGGCCCGGCCCCCTATGGCCCGCCCATAGCGACGGGTGTGTGTGTGTGTGGGTGTGTGTGTGTGTGTGTGAATGGGTGAATGTGGTAAGAAATGTAAAGCGCTTTGGGGCTGAGAAAATCGGCTAGAAAGCGCTACATAAGACAGGTCCATTTACCATTTACCATCTTGAATACCAATGGATTAACTATCTTAATAATTGTCTGATTAATGTTTTGTTCAGGGTCTAATGGAGTATATATAAAAATTATTCCTGCGATTCCAGTAAAGGTAAAGCAGCCTTTGTGAAAATGTGTGAAAATATAATCTATAGGCTACAGCACATTTCACATGATGCAACAGTCAAACAATGGATCACTGCGAATCCTCGAGTTTGGAAACTGTCAACAAAGAAATCCTCTAAAAAGTGTCTTGAATGCAGTTTTTGAGAGAGAGAGAGAGAGAGAGAGAGAGAGAGAGAGAGAGAGAGAGAGAGAGAGAGAGAGAGAGAGAGAGAGAGAGAGAGAGAGAGAGAGAGAGAGAGAGAGAGAGAGAGAGAGAGAGAGAGAGAGAGAGAGAGAGAGAGAGAGAAAACCTGCAGTAAAGGTCCACGGGTTGCATTTGAACCCGTGACCACTGCAACGAAGACCGGAGCCGATATGTTACACGCTCTACCTACTACACCACCGGAGCGCTAGAAATTAACCTTTTTTGATTACTGGTCGGCCCCTCTTTCCTCTAGGCCATCCTACCACCCCTATTCTACTCTGCACAGTTTCATTGCTATGTAAATTGCTTGGTGTTTTTATACATCTTTTCTCGTGTTAGTCTCCAACCTGATAATCTGCCCAGTCTTGTGCATCAGGAGGCAAAGAGAGAGAGAGAGAAGAGAGGAAGGCTTTCTCTATCTACAGCTTGAAACCATCTGGTTATAAAGACTGAAAGACTGAATAACCATCTCCACCCTTCAGTTGTTTCAAATTATGAATGAATCTCTTGATAGGATAATCACGTCTGCAATTTCACATGATGTCCTCGTATCATCTTGATTTTCAGTTTCTTTCTTTCTTTCTTTCTTTCTTTCTTTCTTTCTTTCTTTCTTTCTTTCTTTCTTTCTTTCTTTCTTTCTTTCTTTCTTTCTTTCAGTTGCTCACACTCTGTCTTTAAGGGAACCCTTTCAAACACGCCTATCTGAACAGCTTAAAGGTGCAGCGTGTAATATGAGATCATCAAGAAAGTTCTACAAAGTTCTAGAATGCAACGCTCCCTGGGTAACCCCACCCCTTTAGAATAATAACAGAAGCTACAGTGGCCTTCAAGGACAAGAACAATTCTAAATTTTAAACAATGCACCTGATGACATTCCAACTATGACACTTTAAAGATGGCGGCACTAGGCCTTGGTCCAAAATATGCAGAAATATGGACATATATGAGACCCTTTCTAAGGGTAAAAAAAATAATTAAAACATTTTTTTTTCAGCTATTATGCACTAAATTAAATGTAGGGGAGAACGGGGTAAGTAGGCACACTTTTTACTCTAGTGAGAATTGCTCATCACCAAAACATCTGTCAATAGCCATTCCTACATTAAATTGAAGCTTAAGGTGTTGGCTAGAAATGTGTGTCTCTCTTTTTTTCCAACTTATTGTAATGAAGAAGTAATTTACCATCAAAGACACTCTGACACATTGTGACAACCAACCCCATCAAGGGGTCGGTTGTCACACACTATGGGGTTGTTTGTCACAATGTTATCTTAATGGGAAAAATCCTAAAAAGAAGGCAAGGAGGCAGAACCAAATTTGAATGTTTAATTGCATTGTCAAGTTGACAAATAGGCCTACATAACGTTCTGTAGCCTTGGCAGCTGGTCTAGTTTGGGATGCACTGGGTTGTTTTGATTTTGTTGCCCTTTTTCTTTTGCTTGCTAGCTGCCTTTTCCTGCTCTATTCTTTCCTTCTCTGGGGTGTCAGTGAGGATACAGCTTGACAATTTCCTTCGTTATTGGGTTCCTTTTCTGGCTGCAGCCTTGAGATAACATGTGACAACCAACCCCCCAAAAAATTTGACGACCAACCCCAACTTGAATTTCTTGCTAGCATCAAGGCCAACAACCATCTGACAACTAATTAGCTTGCTAACCACAATCTAAACTATAGTTTACCCTTCACACTTTCTGAGGGTAACAAGTGTTTTGTTATAAACCCATTGTGTAAAAGCCTAGAAGAAAAATACTGAGAAGCAAAATATTTTGAATTTGACATGAAAAACACAAAACATCCTCTCACCTGAAATGCAGCAGTCTAACTCCAAGGAAGTCTATGTATGTGACCTCTGATCCCAATTCTGGACCTTTTTTCAACATTTCAGAGCTAGCGCGCTCTGGTGGCGAGATATAACGAATGTGACATCCAACCCATGTGACAAATTACCCCGTTCTCCCCTACTTATGGATATTGTTTTTATGGAATGTTCAGGCAGAGAACTGCTGTGATTGGTTCAACATCCCCCATAGTTTCTTATGAAACATAGCATAGCCTGTCTCATCTAAATCAAATCTCTGTACAGTTGATCAAACTTAAATGACAATATCTTCAATTTGTATGAATACAAACGCATAACTCTGGAGAGAGAGAGAGAGAGAGAGAGAGACACACACACAGCAGTAGAAAATTCAGATTGGCTATTCTAAAATTATTTAACTTGATCTTGAGTGTAGGTTACTTCCCAGACATCTGGAATCGTGGTCTCATTACACCAATTTTTAAAAGTGGAAATAAATCTGACCCTGATAATTAGAGGCATTTGTGTGAACAGTAACCTGGGGAAGGTTTTCTGTAGCATTATTAATTCGAGACTCATAGACTTCCTTACGAAACACAATGTCCTGAGCAAAAGTCAAATTGGATTTATACCAAATCACCGCACATCAGATCATATTTACACCCTACACACCCTAGTAGACAAATATGTCAACCAAAACAAAACCAAAATATTTGCTTGTTTCATTGATTTCAAAAAAGCATTCGACTCAATCTGGCACATTGGATTACTTTATAAACTTCTTCAAAGCGGAGTAGGGGGTAAAGCATATGACATTATAAAATCAATGTACACAAACAACATGTGCGGCATCAAGATTGGACACAAGAGAACAGATTTTATTTCTCAGTAGCGGGGAGTGAGACAAGGCTGCTGTCTATCACCTGCACTGTTCAACATTTACATCAATGAGCTGGCTTCCATTCTGGAGCAGTCCACAGTGCCTGGTCTCACTCTCCACAACACCGAGATCAAATTCCTGCTTTACGCAGATGATTTAATCCTGTTGAGTCCCACAAAAGAAGGACTTCAACTGAGTCTAGACCTACTAGACCGTTACTGTCAGACCTGGGCCCTGGCAGTTAACATTAAGAAAACAAAAACAATGATATTCCAGAAAAGATCCAGATGTCTGGGAAACACAATGCACTTCACAATAGGAACACATACAATTGAAAACTGTTTAGAATATAACTATTTAGGCCTGAAAATAAGTTCCACTGGAAGTTTCAACCCAGCAGTCAATGAACTGAGAGAGAAAGCACGCAGGGCTTTTTATGCAATCAAAAGACAAATTTACTTTCAGATTCCAATTCTAATTTGGCTCAAACTACTACAAGCAATTATTGAACCCATCCTGCTCTATGGAAGTGAAGTGTGGGGCCCACTAACAAACCATTTTTTTGACCAATGGGAAAAACATCCAATTGAAATTGCAAACACCGAATTTTGTAAAAGCATTCTGCAGGTACACAGGACAACCACCAACAATGCCTGCAGAGCTGAATTAGGCCAATATCCACTACTACTAAAAATCCAAAAAAGATCAATTAAATATTGGCTACACCTAAAACAAAGTGACCCCCACTCCTTCCAGCACAAAGCCCTGCAAAGCCAAGAGATGAACAGGAGTCCCCTCACTCAGCTGGTCCCGAGGCTCTGTCCACAGACAGGTTCCCCCTTTGCTCTGCCTCAGGACCAGCCTGACAACATATCAATTAGACTCAACCAAATTATAACACATCAGAAACAAACCTACCTCACCCATTGGAACACAAAAACACAAACACAGAGCAAAATGCAGTGTTATCTGGCCCTAAACAGACAGTACACTGTGGCCCCCTACCTGACCACAGTGACTGATATTAGACACAGAGTGATGTTGACAAAGTACAGACTAAGCGCTCACAGCCTGGCCATCGAGACAGGCAGATACAGGAAAACATGGCTGCCCAAGGAGGAGCGGCTGTGCCAGCAGTGTGGAGAAGCTGCTGTAGAGACTGAGCAGCACTTCCTCCTTCACTGCCCCAAATTTAAAAATGTTCGCGAAATATATTTTAACAGATTCGGCCAAAAACACCCTAATTTTAGAAGCTCCCCTGAAGAGCAATTTAGAATAATAATGGGAGAGCGTAAAGAGAGCTCCGTCCTCGCAGGACAGTTTATTTCGGCTTGCCACAACATTAGGACATAATACACCAGGTCTCACTGTTTAATTTAGTTTGTTTTTTTATTTATTTTTTATTAATGATAATCAATAACATCTCTATGTAAATGTAAATAAGTAGTTTTCTCGATATGATATAGTTCTATGTATTGTTATATCAGGATGTTCTTTTAGTAATATTTGTGAAAGACTGTTCTCTTTTGTTATTATCTGTAATGCTTTAGCAATACTGTTTGCAAGAATAGTCATGCCAATAAAGCTCATTGAATTGAATTAAATTGAGAGAGAGAGAGAGAGAGAGAGAGAGAGAGAGAGAGAGAGAGAGAGAGAGAGAGAGAGAGAGAGAGAGAGAGAGAGAGAGAGAGAGAGAGAGAGAGAGAGAGAGAGAGAGAGAGAGAGAGAGAGAGAGAGAGAGAGAGAGAGAGAGAGAGAGAGAGATTCCATGGGTGGCTTGACATACATCTCGAGAAAACGCTTTAGCCTGGTGGAAACGTCCTTGGAGCGAAGCAGCATACAGATAAGCCTGTGCCATCTGTGCAGACACACACACACACACACTCACTGTTCTGTTCTGTTCTGTTCTGTCAGAAGGTTTTGACACTGGATAGAATACACCACATATCTCCCAACCCCCTCAGGGCAAAAAGCCAGCGTGAAAAACCTGCTATAAATGGTAAATGGACTTGACTTATATAGCTCTTTTTAGCCGATTTTCTCAGCCCCGTAGCGCTTAACTGTACATTTTTTACCACATTCACCCATTCACACACACACACACACTCATACACCGATGGCAGTAACCCATGCAAGGCGCTCTCTGAACTATCGGGAGCAATGTGGGGTTAGCACCGTCCAAAACGATTGGTTTAACGAAATGATATTGCCGAAAATGCTGCCAGACCGTATTACTAGAAGTAGTGTGTGTGTGTGTGTGTGTGTGTGTGTGTGTGTGTGTGTGTGTGTGTGTGTGTGTGTGTGTGTGTGTGTGTGTGTGTGTGTGTGTGTGTGTGTGTGTGTGTGTGTGTGTGTGTGTGTGTGTGTGTGTGTGTGTGACTAATCCTCCATTGAAGCCTCATTTAGCGTGAGCTCCCATACACCCTCTCCCATGTTATTGTCTAGTTGGTACGTTCGGATGAGTTTCATAGCCAGCCATTGGCTAGGGCTGATTACCCTTAATGATGTTATCCCTGCGTTCCAAATCACATACTCTTTCTTTTTACTACACTGCATACTAAAGTACAGAAGAGTTTTAGTCTTTTTACTACACTACATACTAAAGTACAGAAGAGTTTTAGTCTTTTTACTACACTACATACTAAAGTACAGAAGAGTTTTAGTCTTTTGGGGAGGAGTCATGTGACCTGCTGGACAAGATGGCTGCTTAGGTTCCTTAGCGCAACCCAGCATTGTCAATTTCAATATTTTATACCGTTGAGACAACGTTTTTTTTTTGGTCATTCGACGTCTTAAGCTGTCTGTAAGAAGTCATGGCCGATTCAACTAAAACAGGTCCGGTAACAAGAGGGAAATCTGAAATGGAGGCCCTGGCGGAGGCAGTGCTAGAGAAGCAACGTGGCTACCTTGAGTCACGCTTCGATCAACTTCAAACAATGGGAAAAGGCACAGAAGACAAATTAAAAGCTATCCAAACTGACTTGGTAGCCCTTACTGTGAGTATTGGCACAGTTAAATCAGATATGGTCAAGATACGGTCTGATGTTGTGGGCAACTCCAAGATGCTAGCCGACCATGAGAGTATGCTGGATTCAATTCAGCTTAAACTAGCTGATATGGAGGACAGAAACAGAAGATGCAACGTCCGCATCATTGGCCTAGCGGAAAGCCTCGAGGGGTCTAACGCCATTCAGTTCCTCACACACTCGCTGCAAAAGTGGTTCCCATCCCTGCGCAACCTTGAGGGGGAGATCATGCGCGCCCACCGTGTTTACAATGACAACCACAAGAAGCAAGGTGCCTCTCGTACTCTGATCTTCAATGTTCTCCGATATACCACCCGCCAAAGCATTCTACGAGCCGCAAAGAAATCCCCCCTCACCATCGACGGGCGGAGGATTCGCTTCTCACCTGACTACAGCAGCTACACCGTTAAGCGTCGCCAAGCGTTCTCTCAGGCTATGGACACGGCCCGAGCCAAAGGTGTGGAATTTTTCCTGCTTTACCCCGCTGTGCTCAAAGTTAAAGAAGGCGGCCGAATAAAGACATTCCAGTCAGCCAGCGAAGCCGACGACTTCATCGCCTCCCTGCCGGGAGCGCAGGCTCTCCAAAGGGACGAAGACGGAGAGTAGCTGCCAACTTCAGCGTCGTCCTGAGGTTATGCAGTAGCAATCTACACCAGAAATTAGCAATACACACCGCTCTGGACTAATTCACATTGCTTGACTTTGACCGGGAGACGAGCCACAGCACTGGATTATTTATTTTTGTTTGTTTTTTATAATGTGGCTAGGCTCAATCGCCTGAGATTTTCACCATGATTTTGGACTAACGGGACGAAGGAGAGACGTTGCCGCTGAACACCGATGAGGACCACCACTTGTCTATTCGGCTTAAAACGGACTATTTATTTTTATTTTTGGTATTGGACGGATATTTTAGCCGTCCTGTTAGGCTACTTCTTTTCAACTTTTTACCCTCGCTTGACGATCTGAAGAGCTCGGCTTTTCTTTGTTTACTTTTTTTTCTCTCTCTATTCTCCCCGTTTGTACGGAGCGTCGACTGGTAAGGTGTGTATTTTTCTGATTTAACAACATGGAATACGATAGCCTGTTATAGTATTCTGTAGCTGATTTGATCGCATCTGCTGAATTTAATCTCTACGATGTTCTGTTATCAACGGTACAGTTAATACTTTAAAGGACTGGGTTGAACCTCACTGGTTAATCTTTTGCAGCCCCCTGTCCGTTAGGTCACGGACCAATCTAGATATATGTTAATCTACGTTTATGGATGTTGTTTTTTTGTTTGTTTTTTTTTGTCGTTGTGTGTTTTTTTTGTTTTTTGTTTTTTGTCGTTGTGTGTTGCGTCACTGTCTTATCTGTTTTACCGGGGAAAATCAGCTGCGTTTGTTATGTTTACATCCAACTACGGGAAACCCTCAGAGGGATTTGGAATGCTCACCGAAGGAATTATCACTTACATATGACTGTTTTCATGGAATGTGTCATGTCTTTGAGCTTGTCGGAAATGTTGTTGGAAAATTAATATACAATGGGTGAATTAAATATGCTTGCCTGGAACTGCGGCGGGCTGAATGTGCCTCATAAAAGAACTAGTGTACTGACTATGCTGCGCCGTCGGAAAATTGATCTAGCTCTCCTACAAGAGACGCACCTTCTTAAAAAAGATGCTGGTCGTGTTGCTAATAAATTTTACCATACTATTGCTTCCTCTTCGGCTGACACGAAAACTAAAGGAGTTGCCATTGTAATAAGACGCACACTGAAAGTGAAACTGTTGGGCATATGGGCGGATACAGACGGTAGAATGACGTGTGCTAGAGTGGAATTGAACGGGAGAAAGGTGGCCCTTATCTCTGCTTATGCCCCCAATACTTTTGATAAAGATTTCTATGCAATGCTAACACAAAAAATGCTAGAGCTAACTGATTATGCATTTGTGGTAGGAGCTGATATGAATGCAGTATGGCATACAAACGATCGCTCAAGTGCAACTGCCTCTAGAGAGCAGGGATTGGCAACTGCGGCCTTACGGTCTTGGGCAGGGAGTTTGGGACTTGTTGACATGTGGCGCTCTGTCAACCCGACAGTGAAGGACTACACGTTTTTTTCAGGCAGACATAAATCCTTTTCCAGGATAGATTTTCTTTTTCTTCGCCGCAACTTTTTCAAAAAATTGATAATGCATTGTTACTTCCCATTGCATTGTCAGATCATAAGGGAATACTCTGTCAGGCTACTTTGAGTCCTATATCAAAACGCGCCGCTAGATGGCGCTTTAATACCACATTATTAGGCAACGAGGATTATAGATCACAATTCTTGACCCAACTAAATGAATTCCTTGAATTCAACATAGGCTCAGTTGAGGACCCTAGAGTCTTATGGGATGCTGTTAAAGGTTTCATAAGAAGTAACGCAATATTGTTTTCCTCAAATTTAAGTAAGATTAGATCTGCCAAATTAAAAACTTTAGAAGCAGACTTTGCTAGAATAGACTCTATTTTGCAAAATAATTACTCTGAACAAACAGCATCTCAACGGGACATTGTAAAGAAGGAAATAAATGATATCTTAAAACAACGCTCTGAATTTTTAATGCATAGAACTAGACAGCGCTACTATTTCCAAGGGTCCAGACCTAGTCACCTTTTAGCCATGAAAATCCGATCTAGTGAGCACTTTGCAGATATCCCATCCATCAAAGCTTCCAATGGAAACATCTTAACTGAACCTAAGCAAATAAATGAGACTTTCCGCTCCTTTTACTCTAATTTATATCAGTCAGAAATCAAGCTGGATGAAGAAAGGTGCAACAACTTTCTTGGTCAATTACACTTACCTCAGCTTGCAGCAGGTGACTCTACTCATTTAGATGACCCGATTGATTTAGAAGAATTAAAATTGGCTGTATTTACAATGCAAAGGAATAAATCCCCAGGTCTGGATGGAATACCTCCTGAGTTTTATGTTACATTCTGGAGCAAACTAGGTCCACTACTCTTAGACATGATTAAAGCCTCTATAGATAAAGGGGGTTTCTCAAGAGATGTAAATATAGCTCTGATTTCATTACTATTAAAGAAAGACAAGGATCCAACCGAATGTCAAAATTATAGGCCTCTTAGTTTGTTAAATTCCGATCTTAAAATTTACGCAAAGGTGCTTGCCCGACGTATTCAGGACTATCTACCAGAACTAGTTAACTGTGATCAGACAGGATTTATAAAATCAAGGCTAGCCACAGATAATGTAAGACGTCTTCTCCATGTAATAGATGCTGCAAGTGTCAAAACTGAACCTGCAGCTGTGCTGTCCCTTGATGCTATGAAAGCATTTGACAGACTTGAATGGGCCTTTTTGTGGTCTGTCCTGGAAAAAATGGGTTTCGGTAAAGGTTTTATACATATGGTTAAGGTATTGTATTCTAACCCCTCAGCTCTTGTGCTCACTGGGCAATTATCTTCCACGCTGTTTCCGGTTACTAGATCTTCCCGCCAGGGTTGCCCTTTAAGTCCAGCACTCTTTGCACTTTCCCTTGAACCTTTAGCTCAAATGATTCGTCAATCTACTATCCTACAGCCTATCTCTTTTAATGACACTCAACACCATGTAGCATTATATGCTGATGATGTTTTAGTGTTTATGGAAAATCCAACACTTTCTTTGCCTAATCTGCTGTCTATTTGTGAGGAGTTTGGTGGTCTTTCAGGATTCAAAATTAACTGGTCCAAGTCTGCCCTCTTACCATTAAATGAGCCAGCTAAAACACTGCAAGCTCCAGCTAATGTTCCGATTGTTCAGCACTTTAAGTATCTTGGGATTGATATTTATCCTTCTATAAACCGCACTGTGACACACAATTACTCTGAGGCATGGAACAGAGTTAAAGCAGACATAGATAGGTGGATTTGCCTCCCTAATTCTCTTCGTGCCCGTATCTCAATAGTGAAAATGAATATTCTCCCAAGAATTAATTTTGTGAGCTCTATGATCCCCCTCTCTCCTCCTGTCAACTTCTGGTCAAAAATCCACTCTAGCATCTCACGGTTTATCTGGAATACAAGACGCCCACGTCTGAAATTAACCACTACACAGAGGAAAAGGGAAGATGGGGGTCTTGCAGTGCCAAATTTTAAATTCTATTTTTGGTCATTTACTCTTCGACCAATAACGGTTTGGTGTGACCCTACTGCCTCTGTCTCCTGGCGTAATATTGAAGAAAATATAGTAAGACCATGGAATCTGCAGGATGTCCTCTTTGCTAATATTGCAGACAAGCAATGTCAGTTACGCTTTGGCCCAATTGTTTCCCATCTCATTCGGACTTGGCGCACAGCTGAACGGGGATGTAAGATCTCCTGTAAATTGCATTCCCATTCACCTGTATATAATAACAAGGGTCTGTTAATTGGAGGGAGACCTATCTCACCATCTTATTGGAGTGGCAGTAACATTCGCCATTTAAAGGACATCTGTGATGACATGGGCTTATGCTCCTTCCAAGATATTCGTGTTGCATTTAACCTACCCGGTTCCTCGTTTTTTTTTTTATTTACAGCTCAGATCAGCTCTTAAAGCACACGGTGTCCCATGGCAACAACCTTTGCCTATTCATCCAATGTATAAATTGTTTACGGTTCTGGGTAAAAACAAGGGTATGGTGTCCAAACTGTATACGTTTTTTTTGGAGGCCTCATATGTTGATTTATCCCTAGACAGAGTATGGAGGAGTGACTACCCAGATCTGGACTCAGATTTTGATTGGAGAGAGGTGTGGGCAAACATAAAGGAGGCTTCTCGTAATCCCGACCATCAACAAATTCACTTTAATTATGCTCATAGGACATATTTAACACCACGCAAACTATACTGTATGAAGGCCATAAGTGATCCCTCCTGTACTTTATGTACTATGAAAACTCCTGGCACTTTCCTTCACATGATATGGGATTGTCCACCAGTGTCACAATTTTGGGCTAAAGTGGCATCTATAATATCTGACTTAATATCAGTAACAATACCAGTGACTGTGCCTGTCCTTTTGTTGAATGATTTCTCAAAGCTCAATGTCACCAAGCTTAAAATACGTATAGCACTGGCAGGCCTGACAGCTGCCAAAAAGATGGTTGCGGTGCGATGGAAGCCTCCTCACTCCCTTGTTGTCAGACACTGGGTCCTCACCTTTTTGGATGTAATTTATCTTGAACTTTCAACTGCTCGGATTAATAAGGCCACTGAGACCAATTTAAACAATTGGCACTCTGCCGCTAATTCTCTGAAAGAATTTTTAAAGTGACCTCTTTCCTGTAATGTTGCTAAGTAAACCGACAGAATTTCCCTGGTGTGTGTGTGTGTGTGTGTGTGTGTGTGTGCGCGTGTGTGTGTTCAGGTTGGTGTCTTTCTGTTTTGGTTGTTTGTTTTGACATGTTAGGGATGTATTTTCTTCTTTTTTTTTTTTTTTTGTATTATTTTACACTGACTGTGGCTTGTAACCTTTGAGATATTTCCCTAGCTGTCTTTATTCTATTTATTTTTATAATTTTTTTTTTTTTTTTTTTTTTTTTTTTTTTATTATTATTATTGTCTTTTTCTTTTATCTATACACTTCTATGTATCTATTACAAGTATGGGTACTGGATAAGTGTATTTTTTTTTTTTTTTTTTTTGTATATTATTATTTAAAATATGTCGTACTTTTGTCTGTTAATTTGTATTTTTGAAATAAAATAAAAAAATGATCACAAAAAAAGAGTTTTAGTCTTTTTACTACACTACATACTAAAGTACAGAAGAGTTTTAGTCTTTTTACTACACTACATACTAAAGTACAGAAGAGTTTTAGTCTTTTTACTACACTACATACTAAAGTACAGAAGAGTTTTAGTCTTTTTTTTACTACACTACATACTAAAGTACAGAAGTTAAGCTAAAGTCAAGTTTTTTACTATACATACTAAAGTACAGAAGAGTTTTAGTCTTTTTACTACACAACATACTAAAGTACAGAAGAGTTTTAGTCTTTTTACTACACTACATACTAAAGTACAGAAGAGTTTTAGTCTTTTTACTACACTACATACTAAAGTACAGAAGAGTTTTAATCTTTTTACTACACTACATACTAAAGTACAGAAGAGTTTTAGTCTTTTTACTACACTACATACTAAAGTACAGAAGAGTTTTAGTCTTTTTACTACATTACATACTAAAGTACAGAAGAGTTTTAGTCTTTTTACTACATTACATACTAAAGTACAGAAGAGTTTTCTTTTTACTACATTACATACTAAAGTACAGAAGAGTTTTAGTCTTTTTACTACACTACATACTAAAGTACAGAAGAGTTTTAGGGCCACAGACAGGAGAGAAAGAAAATCAGATAACGAAGATTTATTTTCATTATGTCAAGAAATGTCAAGAATAAAGACGAATACTCCAAAATGCTATTGGAGTTAGTGGGGCATCTAGGTATTTTCAGCATACTACAATTGACGTGCATGTATTGGGACATCCTAAATCTTTTTCTGGCATACTAAATAGTAGGGAAGTGTGGGGATTGGAACGCAGGGCAATTTGGGCTTTCAGTTGAGTTTTCAGACATGAAAGTGAGAAGCACACAGCTGATGTCTGTAAAGGCCAGTGTGTGTGTGTGTGTGTGTGTGTGGCCAGTGCCAGTCCAATTTTGCTCTCTTCGGCTCGGGGGATATTTTTCGCTCCAGGACTGCTCTCTGTACCTTTTACATTTCATCTTTAAATATCAGGAGCTCTCATTTTTCTTTGAGAGCTGCATGGTTTCGTGTGGAGCTTGGGATTATTTTTGGACTCAGGTAAAAGGTGTGTGTTTGTGTGTGTGTGTGTGTGTGTGTGTGTGTGTGTGTGTGGAGTTGAAGTGAGAAGAGTAGTGCCATATTACCAAGAAACTGTCCCCAGTCTAATTTTTCTGGTGTGCGTGTCTGTGTTCGTTCTTGTGTGTGTGTGTGTGTCACCATGACAGCAGAGAGTAGCTGTAGGTGTAACGTTCGCGGTGACCAAGGCACTGAGTGACATTCAGACAAAAGCAGAAAAATATACTTGAGTCGAGGTAATTTTATCCTTTTATAAGGGGATATGGAGTCTCGGGTTTCACTGATCAGTATTAAGGAGCTTTGCAGTTCTGTTTGTGCAGAGCCCGCATGCTTTACACACACACACACACACACACACACACACACACACACACACACACACACACACACACACACACACACACACACACACATATTCAATTAATCCAATACTAACGGTAATGGTAAATGGACTTGTATAGCGCTATATCTCTGTTTATCACAGACCCAAAGCGCTTTACATTGTTTTTCTACACATTCACCCAGTCACACACATACACATTCATACACCGATAGCAGCAGCTACCACCCAAGGTAGGCTTAGCACTAGGGTGCTAAGCTAACTATCGGGAGCAATTCGGGGGTCAGTGTCTTGCCCAGGGACACTTCGACATGTGGCGGGGAGACGGGGGATCGAACCTCCGACCCTGCACACCAGAGGCGCCTAACTCGCACCGCCTGACGATTGAAAACATTGCACCAGGTTTTAGACCCTATAAAATAAAAATTGCAGTGCAGACCACCTCGCTTTCCCCCATTGTACACATTTGTGCTCAAGATAAAAATAATTATAATTTTCCAAAAATGAACTGCTTGAAACATTGAGCTGACATTTTCTAAAGAGATGGATGAATACTCTATCCATCCCTAAAGCATGACAGTATCTGTGCTCTCTTATTAAGATAAGACAAGATAGCCATTATTGTCATTGTACCGTCACCTATACAACGAAATTGGAAGTGCCAACTGAAGGTGCATTACACTTACAAAATAAATAAACAAGCAAATTAAGTTAAAAATAGTCAAAAACGGGGCGCTCCGGTGGCGTGGTGGATAGAGCGCGTACCATATTGGCTCCGGTCATATTCTCTCTCTCTCTCTCTCTCTCTCTCTCTCTCTCTCTCTCTCTCCCTCCCTGCTTCCCTCTCTCCCTCCCTCCCTCCCTCCCTCCCTCCCTCCCTCCATTTCAACTATCTACTAAAGCTTGAAAATGCCAAAAAATTATCTTTGAAAAAAACCAAATCTTTAAAAAACAAGACACAGAACTAAAAACATTTGGAACAAGACAAGGACCGGCGATGTCATAATAAATAAATATAAAAGGCCGAAAGCATATTGCACTATTTGATTTTTTAATAATCTTTTTCATTTGGGAATGATAAAGAAACGAAAAGAGTTCTCCGAATGAAGACAAACATATCTTTGGCATTCATGTACTTGAGTGAGAATTTACAAAGATATTCATATATCTAAGCTAATGGGCCTGTTATACTCTTTTTATATTTGCCTAAAGACCTACTTCACCGGTGGAAATATGAAGGTGTATTGAACTCCGAGATCCTATGTAGGATAAATGTGCAACATTTTTGGAAATCGGTTCATCCTAGCCTGAGAAAAGGCAGAAAGAGTGTTTTATGGTCTCACTGTCTAACCCTACATTTTCCCATGTGTGACATCACACATGGGAAAATATAGGGTTAGGATTAACAGGACAGCTGGGTCAAGGGAAGACTGAGGAAAGATTGAGGGAACAAAAGCCTCATTCATTATATTATAATAGCGGATTTTATAATGATAGAACGCCGGTTCCGTATGGGGGAGGTATTCCTTTAACTATAAAACTGCACTAGAAAACCTGTGTGCAAGTGTAAAGCAAGATTGCACTTTTTTTTTTACTGCGGACATGATTTCTCAGTTTTGTCAGGCTATAATGTTCACAAAAACCCGACCATGTGAATCCCAAACAGCCGTCCGCTCGGCTCCAGTGTCTCCAAAGGGCTTCGTCAGGACATCTCTGCTGCTTTTTGTCCTTACTCACCAGCTCTGGGCCGCTCCTTGGGGGCCAAAAGAAAACCAATAACATCCTCAGTGAAGTACAAATGATGACGTGTTCAGTATAGGTTGCTTCGTGCTTTAGAAGTTTTTTATGACGTTTATTATATTATTTTTTTTTATGCACCAAATCTCTGGAACAAACTCCCAGAGAGCTTGAGGTCTGCTGCAACTCTCAGCTCCTTTAAATCAAATCTGAAGACTTTTCTGTTTCCCTTTAAGTCATTTAAATTTGTATTAAAAAAAATGATGTCTATTCATGTTTTTCATTCTCTTTTCTAATGTGTATTCTATACTTGATGTATTTTAATCTTGATGTATTTCCTGTAAAGCAATTTGAATGGCCTTGAATTGTGCTATAGAAATAAACTTGCTGTGTGTGTGTGTGTGTGTGTGTGTTTGTGTGCGTGTGCGTGTGTGTGTGTGTGTATTTTACAAATGATGACATCTTTGGTATAGGTTGCTTTGTGCTTAAACCCCCCCGACATCCGCAACACTGACTCCATATCCCTGTTCAAATCAAAACTCAAAACTTACCTTTTCAAATGTGCATATTCTCCCCTTCCCATTTCACCATATCACATTCATCCACTGCCCACTTTATTTTAACAGTTTTTAATTGAATTGATTGTACTGTATTTATCTCTCTTGAGAGTCGTAAAATTTATTATTTATTTCTTTGAAGATATTTATTAGAGAGAGAGAGAGAGAGAGAGAGAGAGAGAGAGAGAGAGAGAGAGAGAGAGAGAGAGAGAGAGAGAGAGAGAGAGAGAGAGAGAGAGAGAGAGAGAGAGAGAGAGAGAGAGAGAGAGAGAGAGAGATGACCTGCAGTAAAGGTCCACGGGTCGGATTTGAACTCGCGACCACTGCAACGAAGGCCGGAGCCAATATGGTACGCGCTCTATCCACTACACCACCAGAGCACCAAAATGTATTATTATTATAAATAAAATATTTTTTTTATGAAGAGTAGGGCGGGTTAGTTGGGACGACACTGGTATTTTGAGTAGAGTCAGCACTAAGTTTCAAATTGGATTGGGGATAGTTGGTGCAGATACAAGATGAACAGCTTTCGAGTTGACCACATGTATTTGGACATCCTGCATTTCTCTATCACAGTAAATCGCAGGTAAGAATGGGTATTTATTTAGCCCAAGTGTCCCCCAGGGCACTATTTTGCAAGGACACCATTTGCTGATTCCTTGTTTTAGCACCATCCAAGACGATCGTGACTGGTTTAACGAAATTATATTGCCTAAAAATGCTGCCAGACCGTACTGCTAGAAGTAGTTTGGTTTGGCTATGGACAATAGTGTGTGTGTGTGTGTGTGTGACGCTTCATTTAGCGTGAGCTCCCAAACACCCTCTTTGTGTTATTGTGGGATGAGTTTCCTAGCCAGCCAGTTGTTTTTGATTGTAGTGCTCCCTTCGGACTACTTGTATGCCACACAATTATTTGTAATTTCACTGGGAAAAGTTTTGAAGGGTGCCAAAATTACCGTACCTATTTCGGTCATCCTTGCTGTGGTGATGCTGTTTTTTTTTTTTTTTTTTTTTTAGATATTTTTTTGGGGCATTTTTATGCTTTATTGATAGTGTAGAGACAGAGTTGAAATGGGGCAGAGAGGGGAGTGACATGCAGAGAACGACCGCGGGCTGGAATCGATCCCGGGTCCGCTGCTGGCCGAGGCCCATGGGGGGGACGCCCTACCAACTGAGCTAAGGACGCCTTGGGGTTTTATTTCTAACATTATTAACGTCACCACATTTACATCGATAGTCTGGCGTTATAATTGATTGGCCTCGGGTGTACTGTGGAGTGGGTAAGACTGTTTTAGTAGCAGGCTAATTGTACCCCAATCCCGTGCGCTAGCCTAGCACGAGCCAACTCTGCAACTAGAAGGACTGAATGAAATGTGTTGAAAACTGTCTCCAATGATAAATAAACATAACACCCATGCTGACTTGGAAATGAGGCCCTACGTCCAAAATTCCAAACTACCCCTTTAACAAGATTTATTGTTTTGGGGTGATTTGGGTCGACTGTGGCTCAGTTGGTAGAGCTGGTTGGCCGATGATCAAAGGGTTGGAGGTTCGATCCCCGCCTTGCCACCTGTGTCATTGTCATTGGGCAAGACACTTCACCCACCTTGCCTTGTGTGATTGTCGATAGTTAGCCTGCTGCTATCGGTGTATGAATGTGTGTGTGAATGGTAACGTGGGAAAGGAAAACAGGTCTCCCTTACAAAAGAGTCTTCGGTCTCAATGGGATTTACCTGTAGAAATAAAGGTTAAAAAACAACACTGGTTAGGGATTGTCATATTGCCTTTCCTAATGGCTCATATTTAGCTGCCATTTGTCTTCAGCACAAACTGTGTTCTGAAAGCCATACTAACGTCCTACATCCTACATACTCACCATCCATATACTACTGTACATACTGTCTACTCAAAGATCGATTGTTTATGCGTCGCAACGTTTTCAGTTGAAGTATACTCAAGCAATAAAGAATTTCTTCTTCTTCTTCTTATAAGATTCCGGCCGTTTAGACGCTGTTTAGCGTATTGCCGCCCTCCACAGGTTAGATATAGAACTAGGTCTTTACATACAGTCCTGTGTTGTGCAGGAAATGCAGAATTGTAAATAAATAATAATAAAAAAAAAAAACTTCCTTGTCGTTTGAAAAGACGCGATGCATTGTGGGGCGGTTGAGTAGGAAAAGTATCCAATCGATCCATACCCAAAATCTCCCCGGAATTAGTACTCATCCAGGAATTTCTCTCATACCCAACCGTCACATACTCAAATTGAAGTCAAAATGAGTATGAGTAGGACGTTAGTATGGCTTTCCGAACACGGCCTCAGTTTTCAGTGCACTCTTTTTTTCTTTTTTGTTGGATGGTAAAAAGCCCAAAAAAAATCTCACCGAACTACTGAAGTAGAGTGTGACCTTTCCTGCTTGTGGCCGAGGGCTTTCGTTCTGCTTCACTCACGCACGCACGCACGCACACACACACACACACACACACACACACACACACACACACAACCACGCACACACACATACAACCACGCACACGCATACACACACACACACACTCACACACTCACTCACTCACTCACTCACTCACTCACTCACTCACTCACTCACTCACTTACTCACTCACTCACACACACACACAGAGTCATAGCTGAGGTGTGCATATCAAGATGGCCTTTTTAAAATGATGGACTGTAGTCTCTCTCCACATCAGTACACACAGCGGTAAGCAGCAGGTTTTATTACGCGCTTTGAAAATCGATGCAGCAGAAAATGCAAAATTGCTTTGCTATTATCTCTGTACGTGTCATGTTGGTATTTGGCATTTGCTGGGGACTCGTGTATGTGTGTGTGGCTGTGTGTTTGTGTGTGTGTGTGTGTGTGTGTGTGTGTGTGTGTGTGTGTGTGGCTGTGTGTTTGTGTACTAATGTTATTATTTGGCATTATCTGGGGACTTTTGTGTGTGTGTGTGTGTGTGTGTGTGTGTGTGTGTGTGTGTGTGTGTTGATGTTAGTATTTGGCATTATCTGGGGACTATTTTGTGTGTGTGTGTACTTGTCATGTTAGTATCTGGCATTTGCTGAGGACTTTTTGCGTGTGTGTGTGTGTGTGTGTGCGTGTATGAGTGTGTGAGCGCATGCGTGCCTGTGTGTGTGTTTGTGTATGCATGCATGTGCCTTATTGTGTGTGTGTGTGTGTGTGTGTGTGTGTGTGTGTGTGTGTGTGTGTGTGTGTCTCTGTGCTTGTGTGTGCGTGTATGAGTGTGTGAGCGCATGCGTGCCTGTGTGTGTGTTTGTGTATGCATGCATGTGCCTTATTGTGTGTGTGTGTGTGTGTGTGTGTGTGTGTGTGTGTGTGTACACTTCAGTGGCATCTGTGTTGACGGCATAATTAATTAGCATTTTTTTGGCTCTCCTTGCCTTTTGTCTTCGTCTCAATCTGTCTCCCTCCTCCCACTGCCTCTCGCCTGTCTTTAACTAGAATAATCCACTGCTCCTCCACCACTATGCTATACATCACAGTCCTCCAGAATTGATTTTACCTGTGTGTGTGTGTGTGTGTGTGTGTGTGTGTGTGTGTGTGTGTGTGTGTATGAAAGTGTGTGTGCATGTGTCACCGTGACAGCACAGAGTAGCTGTAGGTCTGTGTGTGTGTGTGTGTTTCTCTCTCTCTCTCTCCCCCTCTCTCTTTCTCTCTCTCTGTGGGTGTTTCTCTCTCTGTGTTACCTACTGCCTGGACGTGTGTGTGTGTTTCTGTGTGTGTGTGTGTGTGTGTGTGTGTGTGTGTGTGTGTGTTGTGTGTGTGTGTGTGTGTGTGTGTGTGTGTGTGTGTGTGTGTGTGTGTGTGTGTGTGTGTGTGTGTGTGTGTGTGTGTGTGTGTGTGTGTGTGTGTGTGTGTGTGTGTGTGTGTGTGTGTGTGTGTGAGACCTACTGCCTGGACGTGTGTGTGTGTGTGTTTGTGTGTTATAGCATTTCTCAGTGGAACTTTAAGTAATGGCTACCAGTACACCACACATTCATAGTTATAACGGCTTTGGCATTTTAGCTTGAGCTAGTATACGACTAGCCTACAAATACGCTAAGAGTTACTTTCTATCATCTTGAGATATGCACACACTAGGGTTTGTCAGCAGATTAAGTCTGTAAAAGCCGGCCCAGACTTTTGCTGTCATTGCTGGAGAGAAAATGTGTGTGTGTGTGTGTGTGTGTGTGTGTGTGTGTGTGTGTGTGTGTGTGTGTGTGTGTGTGTGTGTGTGTGTGTGTGTGTGTGCGTCTTTGGCCAGACTTTGGCTGTCATCGCTGGAGAGAAAATGTGAAATGAATTGAGCCAATATTTATTTTTTCAGACCTATCTCTTGTTCATTGCCAAGTACAATTAAAGAGCAAGGATTTTTCGGCCCAGAACTAAATTAATTCTGGCTGATTTTCCCCAAAGCCTGTAGAATCCAAACAATGACTGTGCAGAGGCAGTATTTACCAGTGAATAGCTAAAATCCACTTTAATTTTCACAACTTTAAATAAACATTTTGTCTGTGAAGGAGGATTAAAATCTACAATATTTTGCGCCTGCTGTTTGTGAGGTAAGTCTGCCCTTAAAGACCTACTTCACCGTTGGAAATATGAAGGTGTATTGAACTCTGAGATCCTATGTAGTATAAATGTGCAAACATTTTAGAAATCGGTTCATCCTAGCCTGAGAAAAGGCAGAAAGAGTGTTTTATGGTCTCACTGTCTAAGGGTGTATTCACACATGCCGTGTTTAGTTCGGTTGAAACGAACTCAGGTGCACTTCTGCCTTCGGTGCGCATCTTTCAGGCAGGTGTGAATACAGCAATCGCACTCGGGGGCGGACCAAACAAGCGGACCGAGACCCAGCTGAAGAGGTGGTCTCGATGCGCTTCAAAACGAACTCTGCTGCATTTCGTTTGTGGTGTGAATTTGGCGGACTCGATCCGACCCAATTGCAGGAAGCACTGCGCCTTTGATTTCTTTTCTTTCTTTTTTCTTTAATCGCCATCAGCTTCACATTATGGGAAAGTGTTGTTGTCGCCGTTGTTAGGAAGATTAGTTGTGGTTTGACCGGGAGCCCCGAGCGAAAATATTACAGTTGATAATGACGCGTACACATGCTTATATGTTCAGCGATCAGATGGAGAGTGGGAGCGTCTCCCGCACAGTGCCAACAGGTTCACCCTGCGCTTTGCATGAAGTGTGTGTTTTTATTTTTCTTCCCAACGTGAACGTCAATACTGTCCCTGTGTCAGTTTGGAACTGAACTGCGCCGAACTGACACCCAGCTGATACACTGCTTAATCAGCTGAGTGTCAGCTTGAGCCTATTCTTCACGCGAGCCGCGCGTCCAACAGCAACAATACCGTAGGCTATACATTATGTTTCACATCGTAGGCTACAAGCCACATAACGTGGCATTGAATTAGGGCTACATATTATAACCATATGAAACAACAATAATTAGATTTTCTTCTTCTTTATTTATAGGCCAGATGTAGGCATTTTTATTATTTTAACCCCATATTATATCAATGATATATTTCGCAGTTTTTACTTCGTTCTTCCTGCTTCTCTCCACCCCAGAATGTCTGTCCAATGAATGAATGACCTCAGATCACGTGTGGTTTTGCTTCGTAATGCTGGTTCACTTGCAAAAGAGGTAATATGAAAGTGGACCACACCAAACAAAAAAAATCTAAACTCTATTTGGTCTGGACCAAAGCAAGTGAACTAACGGACTTTCCATGTGTGAATACACCCTAAACCTACATTTTACTAGTGTGACATCACACTAGTAAAAAAAAGTAGGGTTATGATTAACAGGACAGCTGTGCCAAGGGAAGACTGAGGGAAGAAAAACCTCATTCATTATATTATAATGGTGATTTTATAATGATAGAACGCCGGTTCCCGATGGGTGAAGTATTCCTTCAAAGCACATCTTGATTGTTTCATTCAAAATCAATCGCGGTTGTGTAAGGGTCCAAAATGATGAACATGTTGTCAATGTCCAAATACGTATGAACCTGACTGTAACCAAAGCATCTTGAAAACTCAGTGTTCAGATACGCTTAAAGAGCAACTTGCAGGTTAGAGACCCCAGTTAAACAGCATATAGGAAAAAAATTCAACTAGGGGAGAACGGGGTAAGTAGGCACACTTTTTACTCTAGTGAGAATTGCTCATCACCAACACATCTGTCAATAGCCATTCCTACATTAAATTGAAGCTTAAGGTGTTGGCTTGAAATGTGTGTCTCTCTTTTTTTCCAACTTATTGTAATGAAGAAGTAATTTACCATCAAAGACACTCTGACACATTGTGACAACCAACCCCATCAAGGGGTCGGTTGTCACACACTATGGGGTTGTTTGTCACAATGTTATCTTAATGGGAAAAATCTTAAAAAGAAGGCAATGAGGCAGAACCAAATTTGAAAGTTTAATTGCATTGTCAAGTTGACAAATAGGCCTACATAACGTTCTGTAGCCTTGGCAGCTGGTCTAGTTTGGGATGCACTGGGTTGTTTTGATTTTGTTGCCCTTTTTTCTTTTGCTTGCTAGCTGCCTTTTCCTGCTCTATTCTTTCCTTCTCTGGGGTGTCAGTGAGGATACAGCTTGACAATTTCTTTCGTTATTGGGTGCCTTTTCTGGCTGCAACCTGTGGATAACATGTGACAACCAACCCCCCAAAAAATTTGACGACCAACCCCAACCTGAATTTCTTGCTAGCATCAAGGCCAACAACCATCTGACAACTAATTAGCTTGCTAACCACAATCTAAACTATAGTTTACCCTTCACACTTTCTGAGGGTAACAAGTGTTTTGTTATAAACCCATTGTGTAAAAGCCTAGAAGAAAAATACTGAGAAGCAAAATATTTTGAATTTGACATGAAAAACACAAAACATCCTCTCACCTGAAATACAGCTGTGTTCCTCCAAGGAAGTCTATGTATGTGACCTCTGATCCCAATTCTGGACCTTTTTTATATCAACATTTCAGAGCTAGCACGCTCTGGTGGCGAGATATAACGAATGTGACATCCAACCCATGTGACAAATTACCCCGTTCTCCCCGACTCGATTTAAAAAAAAATATTTAAAAATATACATCACAGTGGCTTCTGGAGCTATTTTTGTGCGAGAATTGTTCATCCGCATCTAAAAAAAGGCACAAGGCCGTGACGTCACGGGAGGGACTGCGGTCCATTCGAACAATAGAGATGAATGCGTTTTAGTGATATTTTGGACACTTGCAAAAATATATTCATGTGGATATGACGGGACACACACTTATAATTGTGATCCGTATATGTCTAAGAGAACAGGACAAGTCAAGGATCAGAAAATAAAACTAAATAATAACAGAAATATGGACGGGAGTGATGGCATGTTTACAGGCTGACTACTACTGAGCGTTAGCTAAGGTGCTGTGTCCACGTCGCGGCCAGACTACCACACGCCTACACTGTGATCACGTTGTAAATGGTTGCTATTGTTTCAGCAGTAAGTGAACTAGTGTTGTGTAGGTTATCTAGCGAGCGAGAGAAAGAGAGCGAGTGATTTATCAGATTTGTTCTACAATAGGAATAAAAGCATTGAGGATCAAATTAAAGTAAATACAGCATACAGCAAATTGATTATGACTATGGGTTATGACTTGTTAGCTAGTGGTTATGCTGCCAGCAATACATTATAACCACACGTTGCTTCTCTCACCATTGAAATTAGTATGCCGACTAACTTTGGAAGTTTAAAAACATTAGCAAACAAGACTTACAGATCATAGTTTCTGTGGGATGAATTTCTGACGGCTCCGTGTCCGGTCGGCCCTAGCTAGATCCTAGGTCTGTGTCCCACCGTGTGTCCGTGACCGTCAGTCCAGCTGCTGCTCGGGACAGAGATTGTGAAGCAGCTCAGCTGTTTATTAAACCACGCAGGTCAGGTGTTGTATGGGTATCCCCTCCTCAACTTCACCGTGTCGCATAATAAGCCTCCTGTCCTGTCTAAAATGATCACCGTGTGTTTCGTGAGGGAGGGAGGCGGCTGCGGCAGCGATGTAGTCCCGTCTCTTCACGTCTAAACACACCCGGTGACTACAGCTAGCTAGCGCGGCTTACAGTATGTACTGTTACAGACACCGTGGACTGCTTTTCCTCAAAGGCTGGAGTACACAATACTTCTCCATTATTTTAAAAAGGCAATGTAAAACTACAGAACAAAAAGAAACACACTAAATGACAACAGTTCAATTCACTACTACCTACTACTGTGCATTGGTTGAGGCTTTTAGGTTCCGTCAGGTTCTCACGACTCCCTCCCGTGACGTATTCGAATGCTGTGAACTTTTTAGCAGCGTAGCTCAAAAACGCCACTTTTCTCTCAGAATTTACATATTTGTGTTTTGAAAAACGTATAAAATCCTTCATAGTCTTTTTGAATGGGCATGTCCAGAGTAGGTTATGAATCAATCTCGTTTTTTTTTTAACCTGCAAGTTGCTCTTTAAAGGTGCAGTGTGTAATATGACATCATCAAGAAAGTTCTACAAAGTTCTAGAATGCAACGCTCCCTGGGTAACCCCAACCCTTTAGAATAATAACAGAAGCTACAGTGGCCTTCAAGGACAAGAACAATTCTAAATTTTAAACAATGCACCTGATGACATTCCAACCATGACACTTTCAAGATGGCGGCACTAGGCCTTGGTCCAAAATATGCAGAAATATGGACATATATGAGATCCTTTCTAAGGGGGAAAAAAATCATTCAAAATAATGTTTTCAGCTAGTATGCACTAAATTAAATGTACTTATGGATATTATAATTACTTTCTACAAAATCTGCTAGGATATAAAACCCTAAATTCTACACACTGCAGGTTTAATGTTGGACAGTATACCTTATCATATTATATCTTTTCCTGATGTACAATATGGCCAAATGTATTACTAGTCTATAGCCTGGCAGCACCCGCCTACCTACTTCCGCTCAATTTTCATTTCCCTTCAGTAGTCAGCAGTATTTTTGCTGGTTTTTTTATTTTTCCGGTCCAATCCTGAATAGATATATTAATTAGTTGAAAACCCTGATGAAAAGGGGCGACTGTGGCTCAGGTGGTAGAGTGGGTCGGCCAACGATCGAAGGGTTGGCGGTTCGATTCCCCGCCCTGCCACTTGTGTCATGGTTGTTGTGTACTTGGGCAAGACACTTCACCCACCTTGCCTCGTGTGAATGTGTATGACTGCTATTTGTTTGTGGTGTTCAGAGGGCCCGTAGGAATTGGCAACCACGCTTATGAAAAGATACAGTTATCTCTGCCCGCGGTGCGACTATTGCGGCTACACCCTCCTGTGAAACATGTGACTGATATTCAAGAGCGATTTAGTTTAATGGACTATCAGTGGAGGATCAAAGATGTCCTCTATTCCTCAAAGCACAGCGCTCAAATTATCCGCTAACCAGCAGGGAGAATGAGATGGGTTTGATCAAAGTGTGTGTGTGTGTGTGTGTGGGTGTGTGTGTGTGTGTCTCTGTGTGTCTCTGTGTGTGTGTGTGTGTGTGTGTGTGTGTGTGTGTGTGTGTGTGTGTGTGTGTGTGTGTGTTTTGCCGTTACCTTATGAAGAGGAAACCTGGGAGCCTCTGTGCAGTCAAGCTCTCATGTTCCAACATGCTGAGGCAATACTAAACAGCTTCTTAAAGGGGCAGTGTGTAATATGACAGCATCAAGAAAGGTCTAGAATGCAACGCTCCCAGGGTAACCCCACCCCTTTTGAATAATAACAGAAGCTACAGTGGCCTTCAAGGACAAGAACAATTCTAAATTCTAAACAATGCACCTGATGACATTCCAAAAACATGGATTCCTCCATAAGACTTACCCTCTCAATGTACAAAATGTAATATTAATATTTGTAATTCTCCGCTCAGGAGGATAATTCAGATTATTGGCAGAGGTGATTTTACACCAATGTGGACTTATTTATTAATGAGGATATTGATTTTAACTAATACATTACTTAAAATGTTACACAGTGTCACTTTAATATAATCTGTATTCAGTCAGCTGAAGCAATAGTCACAATTCTGTTTCTAACATCTATATATATATACAGCTCCGGAAAAATGCAAATGACCACTCCAAATGTTCAGCGTCTCTCGTTGTACTATTTATAGGCATATGTTTGAGTAGAATGAACATTTTGGTTTTGCAACATAAACTATCGACAATATTTCTAACAAATTCCAGGAAAAATATCGTGTATTGTATTAAAGAGCATTTTCATTAAAGCTTGGGTATGTGATTTCTGATTGGTCAAAGTTAACATGAGCTGTACACTTTGACCAATCATTGCGAGGCTCCTAGTCTCTGTTCTTATTGGCTGTCGGGACTGTTCATTCACTTTGGCACGACTTTGTTGGTGTAGAGCGTGTCAGGGAGGGACCATAGGGGAGGGACCAAAGAGAACAAGTGGAGCGGTTGAGTTATTTGAATTCGAATCTCTATCCCAACTGCCATTTTCTCCCCAAATCCTCCACCCCAGCAAGTAATGTAGAGATGAAGATTGAAGAAAAATCCAGACTGGTCTCTTAATTTTTGCCGGAGCTGTATTTATATTTATATAACGAAGTTCCTTGAGATTAAGATTTTTAATTTTTTTCAAAGGAGACCTCATGCTCCAACATGCTGAGGCAATACTAAACAGCTTCTTTATATAATCTGTGTCAGCTCAAGGAATAGTCACTAACTCAATCGGTATAATCACAATTCAGTTTCTAACATCTATATATACATGTACAGCTCCGGAATAAAATTAAGAGACCAGTCTGGATTTTTCTCAAATCTTCATCTCTACATAATTTACTGAAAATGCTCTAAATGGCAATATTTTTATTGTGAATTTGGTAGAAATGTTGTCAGTAGTTAATATTACAATACCAAAATGTACCATATCGGCTCCGGCCTTCGTTGCAGTGGTCGCGGGTTCAAATCCGACCCGTGGACCTTTACTGCAGGTCATCCCCCTCTCTCTCTCTCTCTCTCTCTCTCTCTCTCTCTCTCTCTCTCTCTCTCTCTCTCTCTCTGTCTCCCCATTTCAATTCTGCACTATCTAATAAAGCTTGAAAATGCCAAAAGATTAAAAAAAAAAAAAATTACAATATGTCATAGTTTAGGCACCCGTACTGTAAAGGCACTCAATTTTCCTGTCAAGCATTTCACTCCCACACAGCACTTACACAGTTTACTCTTTAAATTATGAGTTATTTAAAATTCTTAATTATGAAGTCTAGCCAGTGCACTAGACTTCATAATTAGCTGAACTGAATAACTGCTCATGTTGTTCCCACTCAGTAATTTCACCTTTTTATTTCTAAAGATGTCGGATATTAACTTATTGAGAAAGATTTTAATGTTGAGAGGAACAACGGCCAAAATGATTCAAATAAAACCCAATTTTTATGATTCACAGATGTCAGTTTACTGTGCATAAAAGTACAGAGCTATTTTTTTGTATATACAGCTCCGGCAAAAATCAAGAGACCACTCCAAATGTTCAATGTCTCTTGTTTTACTCTTTAGAGGCATAATGTTTGAGTAGAATGACCATTTTGGTTTTATAATATAAACTACTGACAACATTTCTACCAAATTCACAATAAAAAATATTGTAATTTAGAGCATTTTCAATAAGTAAATGTAGAGATGAAGATTTAAGAAAAAACTAGGGCTGTCAAGCGATTAAAAAAATTAATCTAATTAATTACAGGCTCTGTGATTAATTAATCTAAATTAATCGCATACATACATTTTGCCGAGAAAGTATTTCAAAATAATTTAATTCAAGTAAATTATAGCAGATTATTGAGTCAATGAATAATAGACATAATAGACTTTAAAGTTCAATTTCTCTTTTATTTAAAACATGTCTTTCATTAACATATGGTGCATTTGAAGATGAAATTAATAACATTTCCATATCACTCAAGATTCAATGCATCTCAGGCAAAAAAATATACATTACTTTTTTTTTTTACTTTAAAACTTTTTCTTGAATACTGTATGTGCCAAAAAAAAACTCAGGCAGTAGAAACTAACAGTTTCATAGTGCAATTGCTATTCCAGGGCTTAACATTGTCATTTTAAAGCATGTTTTAAACTCATGCAGCAGAAACCAACAGTTTCAAATACAGTGCAATTTCTATTCCAGGGCTTAACATTTGACCTTACTTCCACTTATTTCTGAAATATCCTGAATGACAGGAATGATACATTCAAACTAGCAACTTGTAGTGTTACACTAGTGGAAGCATTTGCTTCACTTCTTACCTCTCCCTCAGCCAGTTGCTCAGACAAACTAACTTTTCTACATTCTCCGTGCTCAAGGCCGCCCTCTTCTTTTGTACTATGTTACCTGCAAGTGAGAAAAGTCTCTCACACGGGACAGAAGTGGCAGGAGCGGCCAGATATTTTCGAGCCAGGTCAGACAGCTGCTTATGGGTCCCTGCATGAACTGACCACCAGCGCAGCGGGCAGTCCTCCATGCTGATGCTGTGTGCTGCTCTGTAGCAGTTCAGAGCCCTGTTCGGCCCCTCCATGTCGTCATCATCAGAGTCAGAGTCTGAAGCAAAAAGCAAAAGGTTCCTCCTCTTTTTTGCTGGCTCTTCTGAGGGCTGTGGGGTAGCTCCACTGGGTTCTTTCTGCAGCAGTACCTGAAGGCTGGCCCACAGTTCATCTCTCTCTCCTCTTGGTAGAAACTTTTAAGTCCTTGAAACGTGGGTCCAGAGCTGAAGCAATCTTGAGCCATCCGTTATTGATATTTGCTTGTCGTTCAGACAGGTCTTTCTTAAAGGCAGCCTTGAACCTTCCCACGTATGTCGGGTCGTCCTCTGAGACTTCCATGGAGCGGTGCAGGTGGCAGAGAGCTGGCAACACAACAGAGCATGAGACATAAGTCTCACCTCCAAGCAGCTCAGTCACATATCTGGAGAGAGTGATAAGAAATGCATATAGAACATTAATTATATCAGTGTCATAACAGTACATTTAAATTAAGAAAAAGCAAATAAATTTTAGTGAATGTTTGCATTCATTAGAAAAACATTTAGCAAAATAAAGACAATGAGAAATAAATCTAATTTTACAACTGTTCCCTGTGTCTGTGTGTGGAAATGCTTTTACCTGCATGGTTCAAGGAGAGTTTCCAGCTGTTGGAGTTTGTCCCACTCAGATGCAGTCAACATGGCTAGCTTGTGCTTTTGGCGGCTCAGAGTAGCCTTGACGGCCTCTTGGTTCTTCAGGAGACGGGTGATCATGGCGAGCGACGAGTTCCATCTGGTGGAAACGTCCTGTATCAGATGCTCTGTCTGCTGCCCAAGTTCCTTTTGGTGCTGTTGGAGCTCCTCCGTATTGGCAGGACTGTGTTTAAAATGCCCCACTATCTTACGACACTTTGCAAGTGTTTCACAAAATCCGCTGTCTGCAAGGCAAACAGTGATGCTCCTTTGTACCAAATGAGCAATACAGGGCATGTGCTCGAACGGAAGCTTTTTCACAGCAGCGACCATGTTTCGGGCGCTGTCTGTGCCAACTGTTTTGACCTTTTGTTGTACGTCCCATGCCTCCGCCACCGACATAAACTGTTCGGCACAAGCGTCGGCGTAGTGTCTTGTTTCAGTTTTTAGCATGGCTAATGCAAATGACTGAAGTTTCCACTCACTGTCAACGACGTGTGCAGTAACACCGAGATAATTGTGATTGCTAACTGAAGTCCAATGATCCCCAGTCAAGGCAATATATTTAGCTCCCGCCACACTTTTTTTTTTTGTTATCCTTTCTTGGTCGTAAAGCTACTGGATCCGGGACACAATTGTGCTTCTTGATGGCGGCTTGTAACTTGCGTCAGAAGATGCTATCTGTAAAGTCTCTAATAAGCCTTTGTCTTCTACAACGGAAACTGGTCTGCAGTCCATAGCAATCCGCTTTGCAAGCGAATTAGTTAGTCGTTCACAGGTAGACTTACTCAGTTTGCGCTTGAACGCCTGGTCGAGTGTGGCTTGACGAGGCTGGCTGCTAGCTCCAGCTTCAGGGGCTGTGGTAGCTCGTACCTGCGAGCTTGCTACCAAATGTTTTGCGTTGAGGTGATATTTGAGGGTTGATGAACTCCAGTGATAGGAAAATTCCTTGTTGCACATATTGCAGAGAACGGTGTTCCTATCTACAGTTCCGTCTGGGAGTTGTTTAAACTTGAATTGTCCGTTCACCGGGCCGAGCAGCGTCTTCTCGTCTGCCTCCATTTTGTTTGAACGCAAATGACGCACCGGGTCAAAGGGCACTATAGAAGCGCGATTAATCTGCGTTAATTTTTTTAATCGCGTTAATTGTTCTGTGATTAATTAATCAAAATGAATACGTTAATTTGACAGCCCTAGAAAAAACCTTTTATTTCTAAAGATGTCGGATATTAACTAAGTGAGAAAGATGTTAACCAAAATTATTCAAATAAATCCCAATTTTTATCATTCACAGGTTAAGTAACTATACGTAGGCAAGGCAAGGCAAGGCAAGTTTATTTCTATAGCACAATTCAGACACAAGGCCATTCAAAGTGCTTTACAGGGGCATGAAATACATCAAGTATAGAATAGACATTAGAAAAGTGAAGGAAAAGATAAAACATTTTAATTATTTTAAAAATGACAGGTTAGGGGCGCCCTTAGCTCAGTTGGTAGGGCGTCCCCCCCCATGGGCCTCGGCCAGCAGCGGACTCGGGTTCGATTCCAGCCCGCGGTCGTTCTCTGCATGTCACTCCCCTCTCTGCCCCGTTTCAACTCTGTCTCTACATTATCAAATAAAGCATAAAAATGCCAAAAAAAAAAAATCTAAAAAAGAAAAAAAAGATTACAGGTTAAAAGGGAAACAGAAAAGTCTAAAGATTTTATTTAAAAGAGCTGAGAGTTGCAGTAGACAAACACAGTGAGAAAGATGTTAATGTCGATTAAAAACAATGGCCAAAATAATTTAAATAAACTTAAGTGTAAGATACTGTGCATGAAGCTACCCAGATTTTTTTTTAGTATATAGCACTGAAGCTGAAGTGGAGAGCTGCCATTTTCCTCCTGTCTTTCTAGGGAGTGAGGGTTAGTCAATGCCCTTTTGTAATGTTGGCTTTGTCCTCATCTAGGATTACTCAGCACTTTCTCCCTTTCGGAGATGGATTCTTTTGTTTTGTTGTGTTAGCCTTGTTTCACCCCTGAGTTATATTGCTTTCCTAGACCCGTCACATTATTCACTGACCGACGGCCGTAGTAATACACTTCTCAGATTTTATTGGTAAGTCACACACACACACACACACACACACACACACACACACACACACACACACACACACACACACACACACACACACACACACACACACACACACACACACACACACACACACTCACACACACACACAGACAGACACACACACACACACACACACACACACACACACTCACACACACACACACACACACACACACACACACACACACACACCTTTCATACTTGTATGGTTTGTGCTCATAACCACCTAGACAGGGGTCATAACAGAAAAGTTTCACAAATTAAAGTCTTATTTTATAACTATATTGCGTTGTGTGTGTGTGTATGCGCGTGCCTGTGTGTGCCTGTGTGTGTCTGTGTCTGTCTGTCTGTGTGTGTGTGTATGCGCGTGCCTGTGTGTGTCTGTCTGTCTGTCTGTCTGTCTGTGTGTGTGTGTATGCGCGTGCCTGTGTCTGTCTGTGTGTGTGTGTGTAATATTATGCCCAAATCGCTAAGCCATTAGATGCCTGCAGGCTAACTTTGCGCTGAGAGCCTTTTTCCACAATAACCATGACACCTGCTGCTGACTGTTGGCCCCAAACAAAGACATGAATATGGCTCATAAGTTCTGTGTATGAAACAAAGAGAAGAGAAAAAAGTTTTAGAGATGGCCATAAGCTGTTAGAATAGGTTATACAGGGTCGGCATTTTGCTGGGGATTCTTTGTGTGTGTGTGTGTGTGTGTGTGTGTGTGTGTGTGTGTGTGTGTGTGTGTGTGTGTGTGTGTGTGTGTGTGTGTGTGTGTGTGTGTGTGTGCCCCCCCTCACCTCCCCTCATGTCATTCAGTCCCTGTCTGCCACATTTCATCTCTGTCTCTCTGTCTGAACTATCGATAAAGCCCAAGAAAATGCCCCAAAAAAAACAATTGTTGGATAAAATAGGTTATATGTACAATAAGGCAGTGAGGACATCTCAAGCTGAGGATGGCTGACCAAGCAGTGAGCAGCAACAAACACTGATTTTTTTTTTTCCAACTCAACTCCAATGATTTTCGATTTCTCTTTGAAGTCTGAATATTAGTTTATTGACATAGTTTTTTTGTCAGACTGGTCCCTGAAGTTAGTTAGGACTAAACAAGGAGAATCAGCTTTTAGTTTGTATGCACCAAATCTCTGGAACAAACTCCCAGAGAACTTGAGGTCTGCTGCAACTCTCAGCTCTTTGAAATCGAATCTGAAGACTTTTCTGTTTCCATTTTATTTAACCTGTAATTTTTATTTTATTTAAATGTTATTCATTCGCTTTTCTAATGTGTATTGTGTTTTTTAATCTTGCCCCTGTAAAGCACTTTGAGTGGCCCTGTGTCTGAATTATGCTATAGAAATAAACTTGCCTTGCCTTGAAGTCCAACCCACCTCAAATGAGTATTGGGGGGTTGACAGTAGGGATGTTAACCGACTCATTACTTGCCTGCAGCGCGCTCGAGACCACATGTGAACTCCCATCACGGACGTCTCCCATTTCCCCCCCAAAAAAAACAAATAAAGTAACCCCCCCCCCCCCGATGTACCGATTTCTATTTTCAGAGACATCTCGAGAATTAGTTGAGAATCGATCATCGAGTCGACACATTCTTGTTCACATCCCTAGTTGACCGTTAGTTAAAATAGAAGGTTCAAGGTTTTTATCAAATGTCCCACGAGGGCAAATTTGTTTACAGCAGGAGAAGTATAAAACACACGACAAAACAAGACATCAATGAGGAGACACAAAGCCTGAGGAGACACAAAGTCTGAGGAGACACAAAGCCTGAGGAGAGGACCAAAGTTGAGGAGACACAAAGTCTGATGAGACACAAAGTCTGAGGAGACACAAAACCTGAGGAGACACAAAACCTGAGGAGACACAAAGTCTGAGGAGACACAAAGCCTGAGGAGACACAAAGTCTGAGGAGACACAAAGCCTGATGAGACACAAAGTCTGAGGAGACACAAAGCCTGATGAGACACAAAGTCTGAGGAGACACAAAGCCTGATGAGACACAAAGTCTGAGGAGACACAAAGTCTGAGGAGACACAAAACCTGAGGAGACACAAAGCCTGAGGAGACACAAAGCCTGAGGAGACACAAAGTCTGAGGAGACACAAAGTCTGAGGAGACACAAAGTGCATAAAAAATAAAGTGCCAGGATATAAAAAAAAAATTAAAAATAAATAAAAATAAAAGTCATAAAAATAAAAGTCATCAACAACACAAAAAATAAATCAGAATCAGCAGCATTGATTGCCCGGATAGATGATGGGACACAAGAGTATTTATATTTTGTGATACAAGAAGAGCTTAGAACAGAGTTGTTGGTTAAAGGGTGAAGCTCTGTGCTTTCTGTTCATTTAAGGCTTTTAAGCCCAGGACAAGGGCAGGCTGTTAGATAAGTGTGTTGATATGGAGCTTTGACCGCTGTCCGTGGTCCTGAAAGGATGGCTTGCAGGATGAGTGCAGGGCTCTAGACTGCGACCAAATGCTCGCATTTTGCGACAATTTTTGGAGACAGTGCGAGTAGTTTTAGGGGCACGCGCGCGAACGGAAAATTCGCCGACATTTGTATCATCATTATTATTATTACTTTGAGAGAGAGAGAGAGAGAGAGAGAGAGAGAGAGAGAGAGAGTCCGCGAGTGATCAGTTAAACGATCAACAGCGCGGATCACGTAACCTACTCTCATCTCAGTGTCCCGCTGTCGTCACGTCTTTAACATGTTGCCAACTGGTGACTTTTTCCGCTATACCTGCCGACTTTCCGCCATAGCGATAAGGCTATTAGATTTATTTTTTAACCGCGCGCTCAAGAGCAGAGTAGCAACGGAGCTGTCTACTCCTCACCGCTGACTGCACTCAGTCACACGGGCAGTCTGATAGAAACCCCCCACCACCTGCAGCAGCCAGCAGACAGCACCGTGTGTCAGGGGACGTTTGTGAACACGAAAATTGTTTGATATGTCCACATTCAATAGGCCAGTGTCTGCATATCTATAAAAAGCTAACATTGTAGTAATATGGCATCAAAAAAAGTGTGTAAAGTGAGTTTGTAAATATGTAAATAGGCCTAGTTCATTTGTAAACTACCTGGTCAGCATTTTCTGTTCATTTTGCCTCTTTCAGAATAGCATAGGCTACAATGCAAATTAGTTGATAGTGTCACCTAGCTCCTACTAGTTACTTTTGGGCCAATAACTAGGCTATTTTCCTGGAGTCAGCAGAGATAGAGTAGGACAAATCAGAGGGCTTGGATGTAGAGGTGGTTGTGGTGAAAATGGGCACAAAAAAAAAATCCTTTTCCTAAAGGAATGTCTGAAGAATTTCACATGGTGATGCAAAATCGAAAACACAATGAACAGTATCATCTGTTGTCAGTGTGGTCCAAAACATGCTGCAATACAACATCAATAGGCCTAATATAGTTAAAATTGGGAAACATTTTAATAGATGCGTTGCAGGTCTATTTAATGTTTGCTCCTAAATGTTCTGCTTGCGCCCCTAAAAATTCTGAGTTAGGGGCGCCAGTGCTCCTAGTAAAATAGGTTAGTTTGGAGCCCTGGAGTGTGTTGCCAGTCACCTGTAACGTTAGCCTACATGGTGACAATAGCTTCTCTTCTCCTGTGTGTGTGTGTGTGTGTGTGTGTGTGTGTGTGTGTGTGTGGGGGCTTGGTCTTTTTTCTGGACCTCTACTTCTATATTGGCCCCTTTCAGATGTGACAGATTTGACCCTAACACACACACACACACACACACACACACACACACACACACACACACACACACTCTGGACCTCTACTTTTATATCGGCCCCTTTCAGATGTGACAGAGTTGACCACTTCTGTGTAACTGCCACTTTTCTATGAGAACATTTACCAAAAAGAAAGAAAATAATCATCCAACCCACTGGACCTTTCTCTGGCTGCTGATGCTGGGACTATCCTTCAGGAAAAACATGGGCATTCAATGCTTTATCGTGTGTGTGTGTGTGTGTGTGTGTGCGTGTGTGTGCGTGTGCGTGTGGTTGTGTGCGTGTGGTTGTGTGCGTGCCTGTGTGTGTGTTGTTTTTTTAGTGTGTTTGAGAGTGAGATAGTGTGTGTGTGTGCGCCTGTGTGCAGCGCTTGCCTGTGTGTTTGTGCCTATGTGTTTATATCTGTGTGTGTGTTTGTGTGTGTGTGTGTGTGTGTGTGTGTGTGTGTGTCTGCTCACCTGTGTGTATATGCGCTTGGCCTTGTGTGTGTGTGTGTGTCTGCTCACCTGTGTGTATATGCGCTTGGCCTGTGTGTGTGTGTGTGTGTGTGTTTGTGTGCGTTTGATTGTGTGTGAGACAGACAGACCTGTGTTCTTCAAGCTCCTCGGGCAGTCAAGATGTCAAGATACGAGTTGAGAACGCCGACTCGGATGAGATGGAATTGATTTTCTGTCGCTGGATTGTCAACGGATCGACCGCCTTGAAAGACACGGTGTGTGTGTGTTTGTGAGTTTGTGAGAGAGTGTGTGTTTGTGAGCGAGTGAGTGTGTGTGTGTGTGTGTGTGTGTGTGTTTGTAAGAGAGTGTGTGTGTGTGTGTGTGTGTGATAGAGAGGGAAATAAAATCAATTTTCTGGGAGTTGTGGTCTGCTCTTCACTGACGGGCAAGTGTGTGTGTGTGTGTGTGTGTGTGTGTGTGTGTGTGTGTGTGTGTGTGTGTGTGTGTGTGTGTGTGTGTGTGTGTGTGTGTGTGTGTGTGTGTGTGTGTGTGTGTGTGTGTGTGTGTGTGGTTTATGTTGTATGTAGGCCTCAAGCACACACACTCTTTGCTAGCACTTGAGTAGATTGCTTTTACAATTCATTTGTGAGTCGTACTTCAAAAGGAGCCATGTTCTGTATGAAGCTTGATGCCACAGGGTTATTATAATTATTATTATTATTACTACACGTCCGTACTCATTCTGGTTCAAGGGCCTTCATTTAATATGCAACCCAATTTTCAAAAAAATATATGAATATGAACCTCCTACGAGGAAAGCTGGAAAAATGGAACACCCCTAAATTGATAACAGAGGTGGACAGGCCTATTTCCTCTAACCACTTTGGCAATGTTTGCGGTGTCATTAGTTTGAGGTCTACACTGGTGTTTCACTAATTCAGAACTACCACTTAAAGCTGCAGTGTGTAATATGACATCATCAAGAAAGTTCTACAAAGTTCTAGAATGCAACGCTCCCTGGGTAACCCCAACCCTTTAGAATAATAACAGAAGCTACAGTGGCCTTCAAGGACAAGAACAATTCTAAATTTTAAACAATGCACCTGATGACATTCCAACTATGACACTTTCAAGATGGCGGAACTAGGCCTTGGTTCAAAATATGCAGAAATATGGACATATATGAGACCCTTTCTAAGGGAAAAAATTATGATTAAAAAAAAAAAAAATTCAGCTCTTATGCACTAAATTAAATGTACTTATGGATATTATAATTACTTTCTACAAAATCTGCTGGGAAATAAAACCCAAAATTCTACACACTGCAGCTTTAAGGAACAAAACTAAACTTCAAACTGGACTTCATCCTTGGACGGCTACTTCCATAGCCAGGCCATGTCTACCAGATAGGCCAACGCAAAAGTTAGCATTGCCTGTAGATGGAAACCAGTGTTTCTCCGAAAACACCCAGTTTTCCCAAATGTCGATTTAAGTGTCCGGTTGTTGTGTTTGCGTGTGGACTAAAGGACAAACTGCAAAGAATAATGTGCGGTTACTTAATCACCTGTGTACGTGCTCAGGTGGTAGAGCGGGTCGGCCAATGTTTGAAGGGTTGACGGTTCGATGTCTTTCTTTCTAGCTGTGTATCTATCGGTGTATGAATGTGTTGGTGTGAATGGCAACGTGTAAATGGGAACAGGTCTCCCTTGAAAAAGAGTCTCCGGTCTCAATGGGGTTTACCTTTAGAAATAAAGGTTAGAAATAATGGCCTTCGACAAATTAACATGAACATTTTCTGGCGACGGTCGGTAGAGAAACAAAATAGCTTTACAGAATAGACTTAAATTGAAATTGCGTGCAGTTTTTTTTGCATGTTTTCCTCATAACCGAGAACCGTACCGTTACACCCCTAGTGCAAACGGACTGACAGTGTTGGTGTAGAGAGGGAGAGAGAGACAAAGAGAGAGGAAGAGAGAGAGAGAGGCGGGGGGAGATAGAGATAGAGGGAGAGAGAGAGCGGGAGAGAGAGAGAGATAGAGACAAAGAGAGAGAGGGGGGAGAGAGCGGGAGAGAGGGGGAGAGCGGGAGAGAGAGAAATAGAGACAAAGAGAGAGAGAGAGGGGGAGAGAGAGAGAGCGGGAGAGAGAGGCAGAAACGTCTCACTCCAGCTGTGGGGCTTTTTCCTCTCTCCACATCGGTGACAAATCTCTGTCCTTGATCAGTGAATTACCGGCCTTTCTCACACACACACACACACACCCACGCACACACACACACACACACACACACACACACACACACACACCTCTTCACAGAGCCAGCAGAGCACAGCTTCATTATGAGACTCTTTGTCAGCAGCTAATGGGTTCTCTCTCACTGCATCTGTCACATCCCTCTATCAATCCACTTACATGAGTGTGTGTGTGTGTGTGTGTGTGTGTGTGTGTGTGTGTGTTTTTTGAAGCTATTATGCTCTTTTTGCTTTCATCATAATTTTATTCTAAAGCAGACTGGAAACCTGGTTTAAAATAGAAGAAAACAATCAACATATGATATCAACGTCTTAAAGCTGGGGTATGTGATTTCTGATTGGTCAAAAGTTAAAATGAGCTGTACACTTTGACCAATCAGAGCGAGGCTCCGATTCTCTGTTCTTATTGGCTGTTGGGACTGTCCATTCACTTTTGGCACGACTTTGTTGGTGTAGAGCGTGTCAGGGAGGGACCATAGGGGAGGGACCAAAGAGAACAAGTGGAGCGGTTGAGGTATTTGGATTCAAATCTCTATCCCAACTGCCATTTTCTCCCCAAATCCTCCACCCCAGCTTTAATTAATAAGCATTTACAAAAAATCAGATTGAAAATAAATCTTGAAGCATTTAAATATCGAACTTAAATGACAATATCTTTAAATTTGGATCGATAAATATGCCTTTCAGATGTTTTACTATCATGCAACTAACTCCCCAAATAGACAGACAGACAGACAGACAGACAGGGCAGACAGACAGACAGACAGACAGACAGACAGACAGACAGACAGACATAGACACAGACACAGTATCATGCAACTAACTCCCCATCTTTCATTGTCAGAAGGATTTGGTGGGTTTGGGGTTTACAGAGGGCTTTGAGTATCCTTGTGAACTCTTTGGATCCTTCCTGTAATCTGTCTTCATTATTGCATCTTACTTCTGCTTGAGAAACTATCTATCCCTCACGCACGCATGCACACACACACACACCCTGTGAACTACACACACAGACGGTCACCCCCCCCCCCCTCCACACACACACACACGGTCACCCCCCATCCCCACACACACACACACACACACGGTGATCCCCATCCCCCCCCCCCCACACACACACACACACACACACACACACACACACACGGTCACCCCCCATCCCCACCACACACACACACACACACGGTCACCCCCCATCCCCACACACACACACACACACAGTGATCCCCATCCCCACACCACACACACACACACACACACACACACACACAGTGATCCCCATCCCCACACACACGGGGACACCCATCCCCACACACACGCACACACACACACACACACGGTGATCCCCATCCCCCCCCCCCCCCACACACACACACACACACACACACACACACACACACGGTGATCCCCATCCACACACACACACACACACACACACACACACACACACGGTGATCCCCACAGAACGTTAGTCGAGCTTCAGGTCCAATTAAAAGGACGATTAAATCCCATTCTCAGCTTCATAATCTCAGAGCAGATGATGTTATCTGGGTCATGATTCTAAAGACTCCCAGGCTGCAGACAGATCAGATAGATAGATAGATAGATAGATAGATAGATAGATAGATAGATAGATAGATAGATAGATAGATAGATAGATAGATAGATAGATAGATAGACGGACGGATGGATGGACGGACAGATCCAATGGCTGTCTCCTTAAGCCCAGTTCAGACCAAAGATTCGCCTCGAAACAACTTCTAACGAGACTGTTTCAGAAAGTCGTGGGGGAGAAATCGCTGCGGTGTGAACTAGGGGTGGGAAAAAAACGATTCTGAATCGATTCAGAAAAGTTAATAATCGATTTTTTTTAATTTTTTATATATATATTGCGATTTGCGATGCAATATAATAAATAAATGGTATTATGATGCTTGGTTTAAGGAACATTTGCGATTATTGATAGTTTTGAACGTCACTTTTTTTGCCGAGGCTGTTGGAGTGACAGTGTGCAGTGAGAAAGACAAGCAGACAGACAGACAGACAGACAGACAGACAGACAGACAGACAGACAGACAGACAGACGAGAGAGGCAGTAATTTCATGATTTTGCTTTTTGACTTAAGTGATCATAACTGCCTAGTGATCTGTCATTAGACTGACTCCCGCTGTCGGGGCCGTTGGGCTCGCCAGCCGACCAGCTGATCGGACCAGCTGATTGAGACGGAGATGAAAACAAAAGTGAAACTGAAAGGTGGAGCGTGCAGTTAAATATTTAAATTAATAAATATTAATGTGTTGTGTTATCTGCTTTAGCACAGTAAATCACATCGCCCTCCACTCCTGGAAATATAATCATTTCCCAAAGTAAAAAAAAAAAAAAAAAAAAAATTATTTATTTTTTCCTAAACGTTTATGATTTACCAAACGAGTACACGTGAACTCGTGCACACCCCTTACCTACACTGTTTTCAAAATGATAAAATTAATTAAAAAATAATCATAATTTCCCCATGAAAATAAAGGCATCCCTCAAGACAATAGTCTCTATCAATTTACTGAAACTTGCGTGGCCCTTCACTCTCATGCATTCGACTTTTCTCCGCACTGACTTGATAGACTGGGCGAGTTGCCACCGGTCGCCACACGAGATATAGCGGCTATTACTTTCCAAGTTTTAGACAGCAGTTCAATGTGTTCAACGTCACTGTACTGGATCCTAAAACTCCCCATATAGCAGACGTTGGCTCTGATTTCCGTCACAGTTCAGCGTGGATGCTGATGCGCGTCGGTGTCCATGTTCGTTTGTTTACTCTGCTGTCTGCACCATAGTCTGCATCTGACTTGCACGCCGTGTAGGTGCGCGCGCAGCTACACACACACACACACACACACACACACACACACACACACACACACACACACACACACACACACTCACTCAGAGGAGCCGAGGGGCGCTACCAAAAAGACGAGAGGAGCGGTTGGAATGTTTAGACACACGCGCACATTTATCCTGCATTAAATCGCAATCGCATCCATTTGTGAGGAATGTAATCGCTCTAGCTCACGTCGTGATTAGATGAATCGTGCAGCACAGCACAGCACCCAATATTACATAATATGACGTGAAAAATTTGAGGTGCACTGGTGCGACCAGTGAAAATATCTGGGCGCACTCACCAGAGTTTTGTGCCCAAATTAGGCGCACTCTGGAGCCCTGATGGTGGGTGGATGTGTGTGGATGGATGGATGGATGGATGGATGGATGGATGGATGGATGGATGGATAGATAGATAGATAGATAGATAGTGTGTTTTGACACAGCCTTTGACACAGCCCCTGAACTATCAAAAGTTCAACAGTTTTTCGCTTTTTTTCTACACGGTCTGCATTCGGTTGCATAATGTTTTCATCAGTTTCTGGTCTCTTCAAACTACATAAAATACTTTACTAAAGGAAACTATGCAGAGAGGGTAAAGGTCATATAGATAGAAAGTTCACAATGACCCATTTGACCCCTGCTCAGAGTTCATCAGAAGTTAAGGCTCTCTTGGGCAGCGTGTGTGTGTGTGTGTGTGTGTGTGTGTGTGTGTGTGCGTGCTCAGAGCTCATATTTAAGATTCTTTCAGAAGTTAGGGCTTAGTCATCTATTTATTCTAACTTTAATATGACTTCATTTAGACCCGCGTTCATGCATTTTCTTTATTAATTCACATTTATACACAAATCATCTTAATTCAGACAAAAGGATTCGTCTCTATGATGTATTTAAAACATATAAAAATAGCATTCTTTGCACTGATGGCCTTGTTTGCTGTTACATATATTGTTACATATATACAAATATTTAAAAGTTCCTCATAGCACCTTTAAAGACCTACTGTACTTCACCGGTGGGAA
>CM049414.1:26172500-26175000 GCA_026929865.2 Hyperoplus lanceolatus | reverse complement strand
GTCACGTCTTCAAAGCGGTCTACCCTTTCATAATTTGTGACGTCGCATAAAACTTTGTGACGTCTCCACGCGGATGTTTCCATGTATGGTAATGCTGTCACTTCCCTGTTCGCGTCTGCCTCGCGCCCTTATAGGTCCATGCTCGCGCTTCCCGCCACTGAAAGTGTTCCGGAAGGAAGGTAACCAATCACAACGGAGTGGGGTTTGCAGGAGGGGGGGGGAGGGGAGCGGAGATGGCCGAAGCACAGGCGGAGGGAGCCGAAGCACACACACTCAAGTGTTGACAGGATGTGCTGGATCGCCAAAATAAGAGAAAGAGCTTCCCGAAAATCTACATAGTTTTTTGTGATGTGATTCGTGTCAGGTTGCTCTATAGCAGTGTAAAACAAGAAATTAAGACCAGAAAAGTAGTATAATAGGTCCTCTTTAAGATATTTTTTTGGGGCATTTTTATGCTTTATTGATAGTGTAGAGACAGAGTTGAAATTGGGCAGAGAGGGGAGTGACATGCAGAGAACGACCGCGGGCTGGAATCAAACCCGGGTCCGCTGCGGGCCGAGGCCCATGGGGGGGGACGCCCTACCAACTGAGCTAAGGGCGCCCCTACTCAAGGATTTCTAAAGTTTTTTTATTAGTCACATGCTTTAGGAGAAAACGGGCCGAAATCGCTGTAGAATACACATGCCAGGCCAACAGTCGGCGGTGACACATAGCCTTGTAGTAGATCGCTCTTCCGGTACAATTTGATGCATAAAACCCAAAATTAATGCCACTAACGATCATGACGCGGTTGGTGTAAACAACCTAGTCCTCCTCTAGTGTTGTTGAGAGAGGTGACACACACGCACGCACGCACGCACACACACACACACTGGATAAAAACACAGACACACACACACACAGACAGACACACACACACACACACACACAGAGACACACACACACAGAGACACACACACACACACACACACACACACACACACACACACACACAGACACACACACACACACACACACACACACACACACACACACACACACACACACACACACTCACACTATAGAAAAACGTCAGCGTTTACTTCCAACATGATTTGGGTTTAACAGGCTGTTTGGTGCTTTTACTTTACATTCATTAATATGCAGATCTTCTTGTTTCAAAAACCAGAAAAAACTACTTAAGCTCGACATGTACTGGGTTTATGCGCGCACACACACACACACACACACACACACACACACACACACACACACACACACACACACACACACACACACACACACACACACAGGGTTTTCACACACACACACACACACACACACACACACACACACACACACTGGATAAAAAGACAGACAGAGAGACAGACAGACAGACACACACACACACACACACACACACACACACACACACACAGGAAAAAACACACACACACACACACACACACACACAAAGGATGAAAACACAGACAGACAGACAGACAGACAGACAGACAGACAGACAGACAGACAGACAGACACACAGACAGACAGACACACAGACACACAGACAGACAGACAGACAGACAAAGTGTTTTTTCCAAGTCAGTGATGAGCAATAGTTTCCATTAGTTTGGTTGATGTTGAACTAAGAGCTCCGACTTAATACGATGTTCATTCATCAATCAATTGTTCTTTTTACAACAGTTTATGTGTGTGTGTGTGTGTGTGTGTGTGTGTGTGTGTGTGTGTGTGTGTGTGTGTGTGTGTGTGTGTGTGTGTGTGTGTGTGTGTGTGTGTGTGTGTGTGTGTGTGTGTGTGTGTGTGTGAGTGAGTGAGTGAGTGACTGTGTCTATGTGTGAGTGAGTGAGTGAGTGAGTGAGTGACTGCGTCTATGTGTGTGTGAGTGAGTGCGTCTATGTGTGAGTGAGTGAGTGAGTGACTGCGTCTATGTGTGAGTGAGTGAGTGAGTGAGTGAGTGAGTGAGTGAGTGTGTGTGTGAGTGAGTGAGTGACTGTGTCTATGTGTGAGTGAGTGAGTGAGTGAGTGAGTGAGTGACTGCGTCTATGTGTGTGTGAGTGAGTGCGTCTATGTGTGAGTGAGTGAGTGAGTGACTGCGTCTATGTGTGTGTGAGTGAGTGAGTGAGTGAGTGACTGTGTCTGTGAGTGAATGAGTGAGTGAGTGCGTCTATGTGTGAGTGAGTGAGTGAGTGAGTGCGTCTATGTGTGAGTGAGTGAGTGAGTGAGTGAGTGCATTATGGCGTCTAGACGTCTGAACCATATAATCTCAGATATAAAGATGAGCTAATTTCATACAAAAATAGTTTGTAGCGACTCCACACAAACAGCTAATCAGACATCACATCATCATATCTCTTAAAGCTGCAGTGTGTAGAATTTTGGGTTTTATTTCCTAGCAGATTTTGTAGAAAGTAATTATAATATCTATAAGTACATTTAATTTAGTGCATACTTGCTGAAATTTTTTTTAAATTATTTTTTCCCCTTAGAAAGGGTCTCA
>CM049414.1:26155000-26165000 GCA_026929865.2 Hyperoplus lanceolatus | reverse complement strand
ATTGCTCCCTTGCAATACTGCAGGATGGATTTCTGAGGGCTTTACGATGCAATCTATGCATATTCTCAAGCATGTCATGGATGCTGTCAGAGTTTTCATCAAACCAATCTTGGTGATTCTTACTCTTAAAGCCGACTGTTTGGGCTGCTGCGTCATAGAGAGCAGAGCTAATGGAGGTCCACTTCTGCTCCAAAGTTTCTGACTTTACTGACAACTCCATGTCCTTCAGTTTCCCAGCAACAGAGCTACGGAAATCATTTCTGACATGTTCGTTCTGAAGGCGGGTGCAATTCAGCTGCCTCCTGTTACTTCCTTTTCGCCGCATGGGAGGGCAAACTGTCATGCGTATCTTAGCCACAATCATACGATGATCTGTCCAGCAGTCCGCACCCCTCATGGCACGGGTGATGATTACATCACTGATGTCACATCGTCTAACAATGACATAGTCAATCAGGTGCCAGTGTTTTGAGCGGGGGTGCATCCAAGAGGTTTTGTATTTATTCTTCTGTTGGAAAAGTGTGTTTGTTATTGTTAAGTTGTGCTCAGAGCACAGAGTGAGTAGTCTCATGCCATTTGCATTAATCTGACCAATACCATGTTTGCCAAGTACTCCATCCCATACCCTGTCGTTCTGTCCCACTCGAGCATTAAAGTCCCCAAGCAAAAGAATCTTATCAGTGTTAGGGATCCGACCAAGAACTTCGTCAAGGGACTGGTAAAACTTATCCTTGTCTGCATTCCCAGATGGGAGGGTTGGTGCATAAGCACTAACAAGTGTGGCAAAACGATTTTTGACAAGGGGGATACGGAGGGTCATAAGCCTTTCACTAATGCCAACAGGTGTTTCAGTGAGTCTTGGCAGTAAACTGTTCTTTATGGCTAAGCCCACACCATGCTGATGCTGACCACCTGAGGGGTAGCCTTTCCAAAAGAATGTGTAGCCCATCCCTTCCTCTGTTAAGGATCCATCCTCCAGGAGCCTAGTCTCACTCAAAGCGGCAATGTCTATATCATAGCGCTTGAGCTCAGCAGCAACTAATGCTGTTCTTCTATGGGGTCTGTCAGTACCTATTGTATCAAGGAGAGTCCGTACGTTCCATGTAGCCAGTTTCAAAGTGCAAGTCATTTTTTCATTTGTTTTTGTTTTTCGACCGCAGAGGTGGAATGACCTAACAGGAGCGGTAACCTGTTCAGGCGCATATTGAGTGGGCATTTTTTAGGCCACCTTTTCTAGGCCCTTCCCCATTAGGGGTGAGCAGTGTGGTCCCTGAATAGGGCTGCTCAGTCGCACAGGGGTCTGCCGAAAACAGCTGCCACTCGTCCCAGCTGCTAGCGACCTTTAGCCTGTACCGCTGACGTGTAGGGTTCTGACTAGAAGCTCCCAGTCCATTCATACCTGCCCCCGTTATCAGACGCCCCATCGCCGCCAGACTTCAACCAAAATAAGGTAGATACACCTAGGTCAAAAGTGGATACCTGCGCATTGAAATTTAAAGTGTAAGAGGGGGTGCGCCTTCCCCAGTAGCACTATCTTCGCCAGGAAGAGGTAAACCTAGTGGCATGGGTGGTCCCAAGACAACCAGTCCCCATCCTGACTGCAGGAGGCTGCCGGGTCCTTGATATGTTAAGGCCCGCCTATTGTGCACCGCCAGCACACTGCTTTTCTGTCAGGGTTTGCTCCCTTAGCATTTGCCTAAAGAGGCTGACCCACAATGCAGTGGAGCTATATCCATAACAGGGTGTGTGTATTCCTGGAACTTCCAACAAAACAGCTGCTTTTCTAATTATTTATTTTACATTGACCCTTTCATATATTATTTTAATATAAAAAAAAAAAAAAATGCAGCCTATTTTATTTACCTGTTCTGCACTTTTCTGATGTAAGGAATTTGAAAAATATCAACATGGACGCACTGGCCCTGGACCTTCAACATCTCTCCTCTGGCTCAACTGACTCCCTCTCTATTGCTGACTCAGTGGACTTATACAACCAGTCCCTGAGCAGTCTCCTGGATCTCCACGCCCCCTTAACATCGAGGTCAGTCTCCTTCTCGCGCTCCGCACCCTGGTACACCAGTGAGCTACGTACAATGAAGGCGGCTGGGCGTGTCCTTGAGCGGCGCCTCAAGGCCTCCGGTCTGACTGTCTACAAACAGGCATACAGGGAACACAGGAGGGCATATGCTGATGCCCTGAAGAATGCACGGTCCAGGTTCTATTCCACAATCATTAACAATAGCCCGGGTAACTCCAAACAACTCTTTTCAACAATAAATCACCTTCTTAAACCCCCTTCACCATCCCAATCTGAGGCCACTGAGGAGAGGTGCAACATGCACATCAACTTTTTTAAACAAAAAGTAAATAACATCCGCTCAAAACTCTCCTCCACTGCTGTCCTGCCCCTTCCAACTGCTGACCCACCGATTGACTCTGTCCAGACCCTTTGCTCCTTCTCCAGCATCACACAGGAAGAGGTGGAGGACGTCATCAGGAAAATGAAGCCATCCACCTGTGCACTAGACCCCTTCCCTACAGCTCTGCTGAAGGCCAACATCTCTGCCGTCTCTCCGCTCATCACCAAAATTATAAACCACTCCCTCCTCGCCGGCCATATCCCATCTGCGTTAAAAACTGCTGTCATCAGACCAACATTAAAAAAACCTACCCTTGATCCAGAAGTCCTCTCCAATTACAGGCCCATCTCAAATCTCCCATTTCTGTCAAAAGTTCTGGAAAAAACAGTTGCAGCACAACTTCAGGATCACCTCATACAACATCACCAGTTTGAAAAATTCCAGTCTGGTTTCCGCCATGGCCACAGTACAGAAACAGCCTTGGTAAGGGTCACAAATGACCTCCTGATGGCAGCAGACACCGGCTCCCCATCTCTCCTCATCCTCCTGGACTTAACAGCTGCTTTTGATACGGTTGACCACACTATTCTCCTCCACCGCTTGCAATACACCATTGGACTATCAGGAAACGTACAAAACTGGTTCACCTCGTACCTCACTGACAGAACTGAGCACGTCGCCCTGGGCAAAGCAAAATCTCACACCAACAACGTCACCTGCGGTGTCCCCCAGGGCTCGGTGTTGGGCCCCACCCTTTTCTCACTGTACATGCTCCCCCTGGGCAGTGTCATTAGCAGGCATGGGTTATCATACCACTGCTATGCTGATGACACACAGCTCTACATCAGGACAACCCCCACTTCTTCTGCCCCTCTGCCAACATCCACACTGACCACCTGCCTGGAGGAGATAGAGGCGTGGATGAAGCTCAACTTCCTACAACTAAACAGCTCCAAAACAGAAGCCATCCTTGTTGGCACGCCACATCAGCTCCGCTCCCCAACCATCACCAATATCACCTTCTCTGGCCAAAACATCCCCCTTTCCACATCTGTCACCAACCTTGGTGTTAAAATGGACCCTCAACTCAATTTTGACACCCACATCAAACACCTCTGTAAGACAGCATTCTACCACCTCAAGAACATCGCCAAACTCCGTCAAACACTCACCCTGGCAGATGCAGAAAAGCTTGTCCATGCCTTTGTTTCCTCAAGGTTGGACTACTGCAATGCACTCCTCATCGGGATCCCTGGCAAGAGCATCCAGAGGCTCCAGTACATTCAGAACAGTGCTGCCAGGATCCTGATGAGGGTGCGCAAGCACGACCACATCACCCCCATCCTGAAATCACTGCACTGGCTCCCTGTCTCACTCAGAATTGAGTACAAGGTCTCCCTCCTCACCCACCAGTGCCTTCACGGACATGCCCCCCTTTACCTTCAGGAACTCCTCACCCCCCCGACAACCTCACGTACACTCCGTTCAGGATCCACTCACACCCTCCAAACCCGACATACAAAGCTGTGCACCATGGGTGATCGGGCCTTTTCTGCTGCAGCTCCTAGACTATGGAACGCTCTCCCTGACCAACTGAGGGCCCCACAGACTACAGCTCTTTTTAAACGGAACCTCAAAACTCATCTCTTTAAAAGAGCATTTGGCTAAACTTTCTTTGAGGTTCCCCCCTTTTTAAGCACTTTGAGATTCTTGAATATAAAGTGCATTATAAATAAAATTTATTATTATTAGATCTGACAGGACTACATGAACTATTCTATTATGTTCTTGTGATCACCATGGACATGTGATTCTGTTTTTGTTTTGTTCTGAAATATTTAGAATGTTCAAATCAAATTTTCTTTTAGTATCCTGATTGCCATGGTAACATACTTTAACCTATGAATGAAAAGTTTGAAAAATGCCTTTTTTAACAAATATAATGCTTTTATAATATTCAATTAAAATAATAATAATTATGTATATATTATGTAATTATGTATATGTAAAACACTCATTGAAAATGATGTTTATAGCTAGGATTATGATACAATATTACTTAATTTACTCTGTAAATACAGAAGATGTCAGTCTCACTGTGACAACATACTCAGATTCATCACAGACTATAATCTGACAAAATATTCCACTGTTTTGGATGCCGTTTGATAATTATCTTCTATACATATTCATACATCTACTTAACAAGTTTCATCCAAAAATTTTAACTTTTAACCAAAATTATCACTAAATTATCACTAAATTGAAAGGGAGCCAAACTTATCTGCTGCTTGCTTCTAGGAGTTCCGGAACACACACACACACACACACACACACACACTCACTCACTCACTCACTCACTCACTCACTCACTCACTCACTCACTCACTCACTCACTCACTCACACACACAGCCCCCCCACACACTCACTCACTCACTCACACACACACACACACACACACACACACACACACACACACACACACACACACACACACACACACACACACACACACACACACACACACACACACACACACACACTCTGAGATATAGCCTTGAAGGAATCCAGTAGCTTCTGTTGATCTGAATAATTAATACGTTGTTTCTAGGGTTTTGTGTGTTGTAAGTGTGTGCTCTGGAAACAATAACCATGTTCTTCATATCTCTGCTGTCTGTCTGTCTGTCTGTCCGTCTGTCTGTCTGTCTGTCTGTCTGTCTGTCTGTCTGTCTGTCTGTCTGTCTGTCTGTCTGTCTGTCTGTCTGTCTGTCTGTCTGTCTGTCTGTCTGTCTGTCTGTCTGTCTCTCTCTCTGTCTGTCTGTCTGTCTGTCTGTCTGTCTCTATCTGTCTGTCTGTCTGGCTGTCTGTCTGGCTGTCTGTCTGTCTGTCTGTCTCTATCTGTCTGTCTGTCTGTCTGTCTGTCTGTCTGTCTGTCTGTCTCTATCTGTCTGTCTGTCTGTCTGTCTGTCTGTCTGTCTGTCTGTCAGTGTCTGTTGCTAAATAACGTGTGCAACGTGCTTGTATTGTTATTTTGGTGTTTTTTTCCAGTAACAATGTCACATTTCGGGCTTGATTCATACTACAGTGTTTCACTTGGATTAAACCGCCCTTGGTTCATAACTAGCTGAGAAGGTGTGTGTGTGTGTGTGTGTGTGTGTGTGTGTGTGTGTGTGTGTGTGTGTGTGTGTGTGTGTGTGTGTGTGTGTGTGTGTGTGTGTGTGTGTGTGTGTGTGTGTGTGTGTGTGTGTGTGTGTGTGTGTGTGTCAGATTAACACATTTGAGAGCTGTACAATACTGTGATACCATAAAACCGTGGTATTGTTGCTTAAAGTAGCTACGAGGAACTTTTAAATATTACTGAAACAGTCTAATTTTTCCTCTGATCATAAATGACATGTAACAGCAAACGAGACCATCAGTGCAAAGAATGCTATTTTCATAAACATTTTCTTAATGCCTTTGTCATGGGTATACGCTCACCCAGGAACAACAGCTGGCGTAGTAAAAACACTATCGCTTCTGTCCAAAGGGGGGCGCTAGAATTACCACACACTGAAAGAACCATACCGTCTGAATATCATACTGGCCGATACCTAATTCTGTATTTCAATCTCTGCTGGGTTGACTCAACACATCATCTTGCCCTCCAGACTGTGTGCGTTGGACAGAAGTTGTTTGTCATGATAGAGATAGGCTGTGTGGCTTTGAGACTCTGAGTAGCTTCCACGTCCACACAGTAACCGCCATCTGCTGGAGGGGGCGACATGCGATCAAACCTAAAACACTTTATCTGTCTGTTCAAATGTGTTCTGTCAGTTAGACTGCAGTTATGACGCAGAACATAAATCTGTCTTGGGTCAATGATAAGTAGGGCTGTCCCTCAAACCATCAGTCATATAATATGGAGGAGTGCTTGTGCTGTAGTATCTATCTATCCATCTATCCATCTATCCATCTATCCATCTATCCATCTATCCATCTATCCATCTATCCATCTATCCATCTATCCATCTATCCTTCTATCCATCTATCCATCTATCCATCCATCCATCCATCCATCCATCCATCCATCCATCTCTATCTTCCATAACATGCTAGTATACTTAATAAACCTGCAGTATGTAGAATATTGGGTTTTATTTCCTAGGAGACTTTGTAGAACATAATTATAATATCCATAAGTACGTTTAATTTAGTGCAAAATAGCAGATTTTTTTTTTAGAATTATATATTTTTCCCTTAGAAAGGGTCTCTTATATGTCCATATTTCTCCATACCTTGGACCAAGGCCTGAGCGCCGCCATGTTGGAAGCATCATGGTTGGAATGTCATCAGGTGCATTGTTTAAAATGTAGAATTGTTCTTGTCCTTGAAGGCCACTGTAGCTTCTGTTATTATTCTAAAGGGGTGGGGTTACCCAGGGAGCGTTGCATTCTAGAACTTTCTAGAATTTTCTAGAACTTTCTTGATGATGTCACATTACACACTGCACCTTTTAACATGGTCAGTCTGCGTCTGTATATTTCTCCTATACAACCATATTTAGTTGTGTTTTTTTTAAAATGCAAAATGAGTTAGATAGGGCGCCAAATTTGAACATTTATTCAAACATTTCTGTAAAAAATGTAATAAAATAAATTAAATGCCACAAAAAAAAATCATGTTTTAAGAATTTTTCAATAATAGATTTTTTTTCTTTTCTACATACGTTTTTGCAGTGTGAGTAAATGGTAAATGGACTCCACTTGTAAAGCTCTTTTCCCTGGTTTTTCACAGACTCAAAGCGCTTTACATTGTTTTGTACACATTCACCCATTCACACACACATTCATACACCGATAGCAGCAGCAGCAGCTACCACGCAGGGTGCAAGCTAACTATCGGGAGCAATTCGGGGTTCAATGTCTCTTTGCCCAGGGACACTTGGACATGTGGCGGGGAGACGGGGGATCGAACCACCGACCCTGCACTCCAGAGGGGAACTCCCTGCCCACTTCGCCACTGCCGCCCAAGTGATTTTCTTGTACATGGGAATATTGAAAGCCTGGCTCATTGGTACAGGGACATTTAGTACTGCGTGTACAAACCAAATTGAGAGTTTTGTCTGTATTTCTTTCCTGAGGTGGTTAAAATTATTCTATCGTTCTGTATCAACAACAGTGACTCATTCTAGTCATTCTATAAAACCGCCGAGAGTTTGAAGAGGCAGAACAAATTAACATATTCATCTAAATGTTTGTGCAGGTTGAATCATTCCCTGCGGTCCAGTCCCCATACTTCCCTACTATCTAGTATGCCAGAAAAAGATTTAGGATGTTCCAATACATGCAGGTCAATTGTAGTATGCTGAAAATACATAAATGCCCCGCTAACTCCAATAGCATTTTTGGAGTATTCGTCTTTATTCTTGACATTTCTCGACATAATGAAAAAAAAAATCTTCCTTATCTGATTTTTTTTTCTCTCTCTCCTGTGGCCCTAAAACTCTTCTGTATTTTAGTATATGGTGTAGTAAAAAGAAAGAGTATGTGATTTGGAACGCAGGGATTATATTGTTTTGTATCAACAACAGTGACTCATTCTTAGTCATTTTAAAACACCTCTGAGAGTTTCGCAGAGACAGAAAAAATTAACATATTCATCTAAAGGTTTATGTAAATTCAATCCAACTCGATTGCGTATGTAGCACTCTAGGTCGCATTTACATTTTCTGCGTTACCTGACACTCATCTCATTTTGAATTACCCTTTATGAGCCTCTTCATATAACAGTTTGTTTTTCTTAGGCTCTGTTTAGGCAGCAGGCGCTAGTGTTAAATTCCGATTTAAAGCTCTAGTGTGTATGTTTTTTTTTAAATATAAATTAGTGTCTGTTACATTCCAGCCATCGCCAAATTGGTTGACACAAAGTTGATTAAGCCTATTATCAGCTCCACAAAACTCTCTCTGTGTTTCTCAGTATGGCAGCGTTTACAAACTGGTGTTCCACATGTCCAAGTGTCCCTGGGCAAAGAGACACTGAACCCCACATTGCTCCCGATGGTTCAGAGAGCGCCTTTGCATGGCAGCTACTGCTATCGGTGTCTGAGTGTGTGTGTATGAATGGGTGAATGTGGTAAGAATTGAAAAGCGCTTTGGGGCTGAGAACATCATCTAAAAAAAAAAAGCGCTCTATAAGTCAAGATCATTTACCATTTTAATTATTGCTGCTCCTTTGCCAGGTTCAGCAGTGGTTGGGTCTGGACATTTTCCCTGTGGACTATGGACAGACAGACAGACAGACAGACAGACAGACAGACAGACATGTACCGTTAGCCTTAGAGTTGTTTTAAATGCAGACAATTCAACCCTAATTATTGCTGTTCCCTCCCCAGGCTCAGCAGTGCTCTGGTCTGGACATTTTCCCCTTGGACGAATATCAGAACTCCTGCCATCTGTTCTGGGTCCTGGAAGAGCTGCTACAGAAGTCTAAGGTAGTATTACCATGTAAACATCTGGTCCATGATCAAATTCCTTTGTGATTTTTCTCTACTTATGACATCTATTGCAGTATTGTCCGTCCTGGGAGAGGGATCCCTTACTTTGTCGACTCTCCCTGAGATTTCTTTAAAAAAAAAAATCCCGATAAAGGGTTTTTTACTGGGGTTTTTTTTTGAGCTAAGGGTGTAAGGGCAGGGTGTCATATTGTATCATACTGTATGGAATGTAAAGCCCACTGAGACAAATGTCTAGTTGTGATATTGGGCTATACAAGTAAAACTGATTTGATTTGATATAGGTACCGGGCAGGGTGGCTGTTGGGTCGGAGCACTCACTCCCTGTCTCTCGCTCTCTCTCTCTCTCACTCACTCACTCACTCACTCACTCACTCACTCACTCACTCACTCACTCACTCACTCACTCACTGACTCACTCACTCACTGACTCACTCACTCACTGACTCACTCACTCACTCACTCACTCACTCACTCACTCACTCACTCACTCACTCTCTCTGTCCCGCACTCACTCACTCACTCACTCACTCACTCACTCACTCACTCACTCACTCACTCACTCACTCACTCACTCACTCACTCTCTCTGTCCCGCTCTCTCTCTCTCTCACTCACTCTCTCTCTCACTCACTCACTGACTCACTCACTCACTCACTCACTCACTCACTCACTGACTCACTCACTCACTCACTCACTCACTCACTCACTCACTCACTCACTCACTCACTCACTCTCTCTGTCCCGCTCTCTCTCTCTCTCACTCACTCACTCACTCACTCACTCACTCACTCACTCACTCTCTCTCTCTCTCTAAGGTACCGTGCAGGGTGAATGTTGGGTCGGAGCAACAGCAGCAGTGCGGCGGATTTCTCAGTCATCTGAAACAGCGAGTTTTTCTTCTGTCCAACGAGTTCCCCTTGTTTTCGATCTGCATGTGGCGGATAGGGGGGCTGCTCACATCTTCACCCGCGGACAAATAGTATCCAGAGAATACTTTTGAAGGAGCATTTACCAGTATCACACACACACACACACACACATAGACACACATAGACACACACACACACACACACACACATAGACACACATAGACACACGCACATACACACACACACACACACACACACATAAACACACATAGACA
>CM049414.1:26135000-26142500 GCA_026929865.2 Hyperoplus lanceolatus | reverse complement strand
CACACACACACACACACACACACTCTTTTATACACACACACACACACACTCTTTTATACACACACACACACACACACACACTCTTTTATACACACACACACACACACTCTTTTATACACACACACACACACACACACACACACTCTTTTACACACACACACACACACACACACACACACACACACACCGTACGGGCAGGATTTGCTGATCGAAGCTTTAGTTGTTCCTCAGTCACTCACCTGCAAAACACACACACACATTTAAACACGCACACAATCACACACACATAGACACACACACACACACACACACACACACCGACACTGGGCTGTAATTCAGTGTACTGTGACACCTTGTCCCCTTGTCGATAACACACACAAGGTTAATTCTGTTACAGGACCTTGTGACTGATTGGCAGACCTAGGAAGGAATATTTAATAGGGGTCTGGTAGTGTTTTCGGTATTTTTAAAGCTACAGTTCGTAACTTCTGTCGCCTCCCCCCATGAGGAATTCTGAGTAATTATCAACAACACTGTCGGTGCATCGCCATCTACATGAGGTAAAGCCTTCAGTAATGGCACATGGATTTTATACCTTCTGCTGTACGTCCAGGTTTTATTTCTTAGCAGTAGAATCAACAACTGAAACATTTAGTTATGGCGCTTCTTGGGATTTTTCTGAGCTCCTGCACCAGTGTCAGGGGGGGGGGGGGGGGCACCAGTTTGTAAACGCTGCCATACTGAGAAATACAGAGAGAGTTTTGTAGGGAGCTGATAGGCTTAATCAACCTTGTGTCAACTCATTTAAAAAATTGCTTGAATGTAACCGAAATTCATTTATATATATAAAAAAACTACGCACTATTGCTTTAAATGACTGATCTGAAGCCGGAAACCATTTCTTTATACAGCTACTGAATCACTGAACACAAAGTCCTCAATCCGTTCACTCGAGGTATAACAGGAATAACCATTATATAATTTAAAAGGATTTGCATGTAATTAGTATTGCCTGTCAGTTTCTGCATTGACCCCCGGGTGCAAACAAATAAAACAACAATGTTCAGAGAGTGGGAGGGAGGGAGAGGGACAAGGAGGGAGAGAGGAGAGAGAGAGAGAGAGAGGGAGAGAGAGATGGAGAGAGAATAAGAGAGAGAGACAGAGGGAGAGAGAGGGACAAGGAGGGAGAGAGGGAGAGAGAGAGGGAGAGGGACAAGGAGGGAGGGAGAAAAAGAGAGAGAGAGATGGAGAGAGAGAGAGAGACAGAGCGACAGAGCGAGAGGGAGAGAGAGATGGAGAGAGAGACAGAGGGAGAGACAGAGGGACAAGGAGGGAGAGAGAGAGAGACAGAGCGAGAGGGAGAGAGAGAGCGAGAGGGAGAGAGAGAGACAAGGAGGGAGAGAGAGAATAACAACACTCACTGAGGTCTGGACCTTGGATATGTTGTTCAGACGTGTTGTGAATATATCTTATCTCATTACAATGCACAATACTTAAAAATACACCTTTGAAATCTATATTTTAAAGGTGCTACGAGGAACTTTTAAATATTTCTGACACAGTCTAATTTTTCCTCTGATGATCATAAATTACAAGTAACAGCAAACGAGACCATCAGTGTAAAAGAATGCTATTTTTTATATAGTTTTTCTTAATGCCTTTTTCACGGGGTATACGCTCACCCAGGAACAACAGCTGGTGTAGTAAAAACAGTACTGCTGTTGTCCAAAGGGGGGCGCTAGAATGAACACACACTAAAACTTGGAAAAATCGTATTTAAAAAAAAAAATAAAAGACGAAAATGACGCCTCTTATATGGAAGTTTATATTGACTCTATATACGTTCAATGATATTATTAATTGCACGGGGGAAAAAATGCTCCCGGTGTGCAAAGGGCTTTCAGGTGACAAAGACAGGGAAACCTTTGTAAAAAATATATACAGCTCTGGAAAAAATTAAGAGACCACTCCAAATATTCAGTGTCTCTCGTTTTACTCTTTAGAGGCATATGTTTGAGTAGAATGAACATTTTGGTTTTATTCTACAAACTACTGACAACATTTCTACCAAATTCACAATACATTTTTTGTCATTAAAGAGCATTTTTAAATAAGTAATGTAGAGATGAAGATTTAAGAAAAATCCACACTGGTCTCTTCATTTTTTCCGTAGCTTTATATTTTGCAATGATGATGAGGAAGTTGATTTGCTAAAAACTTGCCAATAAATCATAATTACTGATTTCTGTGACATTATGAATCCTGATAAAAAAAAAAAAAAAAATACACGTAATTGACTCGTTGATATGTCATGCATTTCGTCTGTATTGACAAACACTATAAAACATCGTTAAACCATTTCAGATGGGACAACTCTGAAAAGGCCTCGTACTGTGGACTATTGAAGTGTTCAAATCTTGGGGGGGGGGGATTTAAAGTGTCAGCGTGTAACTGTTTATTGATAAGCATAATAACTAATGGAGCGTATATTGTTGGTTTTTAAAGCTGCAGTGTGTAGAATTTTGGGTTTTATTTCCAAGCAGATTCTCTTTTTCAAGGGAGACCTGTTCCCATTCCCACGTTACCGTTCACACACACATTCACACACCGATAGCAGCAGGCTAACTATCAACATTCACACGAGGCAAGGTGGGTGAAGTGTCTTGCTTAAGGACACAACAACCATGACACAAGTGGCAGGGCGGGGATCGAACCGCCAACCCTTCCACCATCGGCCGACCCGCTCTACCACCTGAGCCACAGTCGACCCATAACCACACGAGCAATGTCCTTCATATTAGCTGTCAGAGCTCCGAGACAGACAGAAATAACAAGAAAATCTCCTGTTTTTTTTTTTTTGGAAATGATACCTCTTCGGGCGCTTATGGTCTAGTAGTTGGAGCCTTTTCTGCATTTCGCTCCACAAAGATAATTTGAAGAATAAAGCATTCGTTGAATATGTTCTCTGGCAGCACGTACCTCCCTGGCACACAGTCTGGAATCTCCTTTCAATACAGCAAATGAATTTGTGTGTGTGTGTGTGTGTGTGTGTGTGTGTGTGTGTGTGTGTGTGTTCCTGTGTGTGTGTGTGTGTGTGTGTGTAACATGACTAACGAGCTCATTGGTTTGTTTTCCTTCCAAAGGAAATAATAGCAGCAGAATAGACGAGAGGTTCTTCTCCAAGCAACCATGATATATATATATATATATATATATATATATATATATATATATATATATATATATATATATATATATATAACTTTTATAACTTTTTACTCAAAGTGATTTTAAAGTGAGGCCTTGACAGTTATGTCTCCAACTCAAATATGTACATATATTTCAGGATGTTGTGCATCCCTGGCAATAAAAACTTTGGATCTGGAATAAACTGTTTAAGAAATATAGCTTTGGGGAAAAAAGTTGTCTTGTCGCACAAATCACCCCATTGTGTCACAATGACAAAGTCACCATCATCATCTTTCTGGCCATCTGAACTCTCATCAGTGGTGTCGTTAAGTGGAATTGAGATGTCACTCTCTCCTGAGCTACTGTAGACTATCACTTTCTTTTGGTGACCAGCATATACAGCCATGCCACTGGCACAACTCTCAGAAATGTACTTTGCACTAGTTGCTCCGTGCTTGTGGAACCAACTGCCACCTGACAAATGTGATTCCCCCTACATTTCTGCCTTTAAATCAAGGCTCAAAACCCATATGTACACCCTGGTGTTTCCTCCCCATTAACCTCTGCACTACTTACTTACCTCTGCACTACTATCTGTGTTTATGTGGATGTACGGGCTTTACGTCTTTTATTTTGGTTATTGTTATTTTACCTTCATTGTTTACCTACTGAATGCACTATGTACAGCACTTTGGACAGTGCAAACTGTCATAAATGTGCTTTTATAAATACATTTTACTTACTTACTTACTTATAACTCACCCAGGCCCTTGCGCACAAATCACCCCATCCCCAGAATTTTGGATAATAGGCATGATGCAGCAATTTAGGGTTGACATTGTGCTAACTATATAGACTCAAAGTGTAGCATACCAAAGCACTAAAACATGTGTCAAATGTTTTCAAACGTGTCTATAATTGTTCAGGCACAATAATCAAAAAACCTTGATCATGGAAATTTTACTTTGAAAGGCAAAACACAGTTTTTTGAGCTTAAATGTGCTTATATCTTATTCCTTGTGTCTCCCTTCTTTACAGGATGAGTCAAATGGATGGCTCTTCTTAAATATGTGGTCACATTTCCAATTTCTTCCACGGTTTTCTAGAAACAAGGGGTTTTGCAACTTCCAAAATGCACAAATCACCCCACCTTCCCCTATATATATATATATATATATTGAGTGAACCGTACCATTGTAACCTTACACTCCACTTTGAACAACACAGGGGAATACATATTAGAAAGCAATAAAGAATAGCTGTGTGTGTGTGTGTGTGTGTGTGTGTGTGTGTGTGTGTGTGTGTGTGTGTGTGTGTGTGTGTGTGTGTGTGTGTGTGTGTGTGTGTGTGTGTGTGTGTGTGTGTGTGTGTGTGTGTGTGTGTGTGTGTGTGTGTGTGTGTGTGTGTGTGTGTGTCAGAGTGAGTGAGACATCTTCACTATAAATTGATGGAGAAAAAAGCACAAATTGGTCCATAAAAACTCACCAGAAAGTGTTTTGACCCCCCCCCCCCCCACACACACACGCACACACACACCACACACACACACACACACACACACACACACACACACACACACACACACACACACACACACACACAAGCCCCTTTTACACAGCCAGTGAAAGCCGGGAATATGCCGGAATTTCGGCCCTCTCTGTTTAAATGCTCCAGCTTGTTGTTGCGGAACAGGGGGGCGTTTGACGTTCCATAGCCTACGTTCTAAACATGCGACCATGTTAGCAGTAGAAGGACGTGTGTTTAACATTAATCACAGTGGCCTGATGTCCCGTAAAAATCACCAAATAAAAGGAACGGCGTATAATCTAGCTGATCATAAAGTCCCCTGCTCAATTAAAACCCCCACGCTTCATTTTGCAGAGTGTGAGTCTATTTCTGCCCAGGGGAAGTTGTACAATGGGAAAGCTAGGCTGCGCTAAGCTAGGCTAAGCTAGGCTGCGCCCGGATCGCCGCCAGTATTATTATCCTAAGTCTGAGCGTATATCCACACTTTATTTCTGTCTACAGTAACGTGACTTCACACACTGTGTGTATGTGTATGTGTGTGTCTGATTGGCAGATCGCTGCCCTTACAAAGAGACTCACTCACAGCCAACATGGGGACAGTAACATACGGCCCTCTTACTGCAAGCTCCAGCACTTCTGCTTTCAATTCACCGGCCAGTGTTGTTGTTGTAAAGCAGCTGACCGGCGCGGCGCTAAATTTTTACGTCACACCTGCTGACGCTGTTTACAAGCACCTCTTTCATTCCGGACGCTGTGTAAAAGGAGCTACTGATGCGCCAGCAGGCCGGCGTTGCTTGGTTCTGTGTAATAACACAGAACCAAGCAAAGCTGGCATATTGGAGTGATGTTGTTCCGTCAATATGCCGCAATCTCCGTGCAAATGGGGCTAGTCACACACAATAAATGCCCCCCCCCCTCCTCCTCACCCCACACACACACACTAAATTCCAGTGAAAAGCAATTAAACCTTAGCCCATGCCTACACACACATTACCAGGACAGAAGAAAAGCTTATTTCCCCTTTCACAATGGATGACGCTCTTACATTTAGGCTTTTTTAAATTTGGTTTTCAAGGTCGACCTGCTCACAATTGTTAATTCAACTTTCCGAGGACAGATTTCCCTTTTGATTAAAGGTATTAAGCAAAACATGCAGAGACTTCCAAATGTCCTTAAACAGCTTGATAATCAAATTTGATAACAAACGGTCAATTAAATTCGGAGGTTATTTCGCTCACAGAAGAGGGGGAGAAGGCCAATGCACAAAATTTGAATTTTTTCTGAAAGCTGCAGTGTGTAGAATTTTTGGGAATTTTTTTCATTGCAGACTTGGTAGAAAAGAATTATAATATCCATAAGTACGTTTAATTTAGTGCAAAATAGCTGACATTTCTTTTTAGATTCATTTTTTTCCCCTTAGAAAGGGTCTCTTATATGTCCATGTTTCTCCATACCATGGACCAAGGCATTGGCGCCGCCATGTTGGAAGCGTCATAGTTGGAATGTCATCAGGTGCATTGTTTAAAATTTTGAATTGTTCTTGTCCTTGAAGGCCACTGTAGCTTCTGTTATTATTCTAAAGGGGTGGGGTTACCCAGGGAGTGTTGCATTCTAGAACTTTCAAGAACTTTCTTAATGATGTCATATTACACACTGTACCTTTAATGATTCTTTTTTAAGGCGTTTTCATTTTCAAGCTTTTTATTTGATAGTATGGAGAGAGAAACAGCGTCTGGGCTCGAATAGCCCTAACGTCCTACTCATACTAAAAGCCCTACTAACGTCCTACTCATACTAAAAGCCCTACTAACGTCCTACTCATACTAAAAGCCCTACTAACATCCTACTCATACTAAAAGCCCTACTAAGCCCTACTCATACTAAAAGCCCTACTAACGTCCTACTCATACTAAAAGCCCTACTAACGTCCTACTCATACTAAAAGCCCTACTAACGTCCTACTCATACTAAAAGCCCTACTAACGTCCTACTCATACTAAAAGCCCTACTAACATCCTACTCATACTAAAAGCCCTACTAACGTCCTACTCATACTAATAGCCCTACTAACATCCTACTCATACTAAAAGCCCTACTAACGTCCTACTCATACTAAAAGCCCTACTAACATCCTACTCATACTAAAAGCCCTACTAAAGTCCTACTCATACTAAAAGCCCTACTAACGTCCTACTCATACTAAAAGCACTACTAACGTCCTACTCATACTAAAAGCCCTACTAACGTCCTACTCATAGCCCTACTAACGTCCTATTCATACTAAAAGCCATACTAACGTCCTACTCATACTAAAAGCCATACTAACGTCCTACTCATACTAAAAAGCCCTACTAACATCCTACTCATACTAAAAGCCCTACTAACGTCCTACTAATTTTGACGTCAATTTTAGTATGTTGTGGTTGTATAAGCGAGAAATGCCCGGATGAGTACTTCATTCGGGGAAGATTTTGTGTATGGATCAATAGCTTGAACTTTCAGTTTGTGTTCATTCTAGCGCCCCCCTTTGGACAAAAGCGGTAGTGTTTTTACCACGCCAGCTGTAGTTCCTGGGTGAGTGTATATACCCATGACAAAGGCACAAAGAAAAACTATATAAAAAAAGCATTCTTTGGACTGATGGTCTCGTTTGCTGTTATATGTAATTTATGATCATCAGAGGAAAAATGAGACTGTTTCAGAAATATTTAAAAGTTCCTCGTAGGACCTTTAAAGCTGACTGGCATTGCACAGAATGACTAGAGGTAGATGTTAAAATGAAAG
>CM049414.1:26122500-26127500 GCA_026929865.2 Hyperoplus lanceolatus | reverse complement strand
CCTATACTTGATGTATTTCATGCCCACTGTAAAGCACTTCAAGTGGCCTTGTGTCTGAATTGTGCTATGGTATATAAATGGTAAATGGACTCCACTTATAAAGCTCTTTTCCCTGGTTTTTCACAGACCCAAAGCGCTTTACATTGTTTTGTACACATTCACCCAATCGCACACACATTCATTCATACATCGATAGCAGCAGCAGCAGCTACCACACAGGGTGCAAGCTAACTATCAGGAGACATTTAGGGTTCAGTGTCTCTTTGCCCAGGGACACTTGGACATGTGGCGGGGAGACGGGGGATCGAACCGCCGACCCTGTAACCCAGTGGACGACCGCCCTACACACTTCACCACAGCCGCCCCATTATAGAAATAAACTTGCCTTGCCTTGCCTCTGTGTAGCTTAAAGATGGAAACTCTCTCCATGTAACTTGTGTTGTGGATTTGAAACTGTATCAATAGAATTGACTACAATCATCTTTAGGGGAGCAGAGTGAAAACATGGCGGCATTTTTTTTCTTAACAAAAGAAAAAACGATCGATAGCCGCCTGATGTGTAGCGGCCAAAATACAGTTTAAATTGGTCTGTGTGTGTGTGTGTGTGTGTGTGTGTGTGTGTGTGTTTGCTCAAAATGCAATCTTAGCTTTCGTCAATATTCTCAGCTGAAACTGTTTTATTATTAGTGTATTACGGCGGCTGTGGTGAAGTGTGTACGGACGGGAGGTCGTCCACTGGAGTGCAGGGTCGGTGGTTTGATCCCCCGTCTCCCTGCCGTGTGTGTGTGTGTGTGTGTGTGTGTGTGTGTGTGTGTGTGTGTGTGTGTGTGTGTGTGTGTGTGTGTGTGTGTGTGAGAGAGAGTGTGTGTGTGTGTGTGTGTGTGTGTGTGTGTGTGTGTGGGTAAACCGGAGCCTTCAGTAAAAACTCTGGTAAATCTTCCCCAGGCAGACGAATGGTTTGGACTGTGTGATATGGTAAGAAATGTGAGGAAGATAAATATGTGTGTGTGTATGTGTGTGTGTGTGTGCGTGCGCTTGTGTGTATGTGTGTGTATGTACGCGTGTCCATGTGTCCATGTGTGTTTGTTCGATCTCCCGTCTCCCCGCCACATGTCCAAGTGTCCCTGGACAAAGAGACACTGAACCCTAAATGTCTCCTGATAGTTAGCTTGCACCCTGCGTGGTAGCTGCTGCTGCTGCTATCGGTGTATGAATGGGTGAATGTGTGTGTGAATGGGTGAATGTGTACGAAACAATGTAAAGCGCTTTGGGTCTGTGAAAAACCAGGGAAAAGAGCTTTACAAGTGGAGTCCATTTACCATTTACCATAGTATTGAACCAGATATAGTGGTAGTAAAGTCTGCAGGGAGGTGATAAGATACAACATAATAACAAAGGTATTGAGATGCTGGATCCCACGGGAATGTTGAAAATAGATCACCTCAGAGTGGAGAATAATGTTTAGTTTAGGTGTGTGTGTGTGTGTGTGTGTGTGTGTGTGTGTGTGTGTGTGTGTGTGTGTGTGTGTGTGTGTGTGTGTGTGTGTGTGTGTGTGTGTGTGTGTGTGTGTGTGTGTGTGAGAGAGAGAGTGAGTGTGTGTGTGTGTGTGTGTGTGTGAGAGAGAGTGAGACAGAGTGTGTGTGTGTGTGTATATTTGCTGTTTCTACTTCTTATGCCATTATAATTAATCACAGGAGAGAACACTGGTCCAGTGTGAGTGGAAGTTTATCTCTCTTAATTGTTGCTGATGTAGATGTTGTATTTTTATGTTGTTTATAGTTAAAGTTGCTGTAAGCGGAATGGTTCTTTTAGCTAACTTCCTGTCAGTTACTGCAGTTAGCGGTCCCCTCCCTCGTCCCTACGTCACCACATTAACGCACTGCGGTCTTCAAGCAGCGAGTTATCTAGCATCATCTCAGATCCATAAGTGTGATAAAACATGATAAAAACCATCAAAACAGACATTGGGAAGGATTTTTACCTGCTCCGCCATTGTAGGCGCATACACATTCACCCATCTGTTGCTCTGGCGTGCACCGGCAGTGAGACCATGGAGTGTATATACTATATATGAGTGAGACGGGTGTCGGTTTGTAGCGTTCTCTCTTCTGATTGGATAAAAATTTCGGGATACTCCAATAAGTTTATTTGCCGATTACATGCAGAGCAGCTGACTGAGAGATCGGCTTTATGAAACACGCACATTATGTAAGTGATCACTGTATGAATAAAGAGCGATTTAACACTTGTATTAACATAAATAAACCGCTTACTTCACCTTTAAAGGAATACTTCACCCATACAGAACCAGCGTTCTATCAATATAAAATCGTTATTATAATATAATGAATGAGGGTTTTCTCCCCTCAGTCTTCCCTTGGCCCAGCTGTCCTGTTAATCCTAACCCTACATTTTAAATTTTGTGATGTCACACATGGGGAAAATGTAGGGTTTCCATATATTGTGTAATATTGCATAATATACCATTTATCGTGGTGCTCCGAGTGGATAGAGCGCGTACCACATCGGCTCCGGCCTTCGTTGCAGTGGTCGCGGGTTCAAATCCGACCCGTGGACCTTTACTGCAGGTCATCCCCACTCTCTCTCTCTCTCTCTCTCTCTCTCTCTCTCTCTCTCTCTCTCTCTGTCTCCCCATTTCTACTCTGTACTGTCTAATAAAGCTTGAAAATGACAAAAAATTATCTTTAAAAAAATGTATATATAGCTATATACCATTTATATGATAGAAATATTGACTTTTCTTTTTCTTGTTTTTGTACACACACACACTCTCTTGGTTGTCCATCGATTTCGATGATGACGTCCACTTTTAACCTTTTCGTAAAAAAAACATTTTAAATAAACAAAAACATACTTACTTACTTTACTTTCCCTATCCTATCATATGGCTACCACAGCCCAAACAGCACAGCCACCTTCAACAGACCCAGGCTCTGTACAAACAAGCTCCAGGTAGTGTCAATGCTGATTCTACCTATCCTATCCTACTACAAGGCTATCACAGCCTAAAAACAGCAACGCACCTTCAACAGACCCAGGCTCTGTACAAACAAGCTCCAGGTAGTGTCAATGCCGATTCTACAGATCCTATCACATGGCTAACACAGCCTAAAAAATAGCATAGCCACCTTCAACAGACCCAGGCTCCGTACTAGTAAGCTCCAGGTAGTGACAATGCCCATACTACCCATCCCCATTTTTCCACATCTATCTATGAGATTTAATGTGGCTATACAACCCAATCCTAGACCTACACAACCTCTGACAAGTAGGACATGTAAATGTGTCAGTAGACACTGTGGGCTCCACAGGAGCTTTCCTCCTGTCCCTCTTCTGCTGTCTCCTGGCTGTCCTGTCCTCCTCCAGCCTACGGATCCCCTCCTTACACACCTGCCGCCATGTGGTGCGGTCAGCAGCAGTAACTTCCAGGTCCTCAGGGCTGATGTTACATTTCTTCAACGTGGTCTTCATCTGGTCCTTGTAGCGCTTCTTCTGCCCCCCAGCCGAGCGTTGGCCATGACTTAACTGGCCGTACAACACTCTGCGGGGCAGTCGGTCCTGGGGCATTCTCACCACATGTCCAAGCCATCTCAGCTGGTGCTGGGTGACCAGAGCCTCAATACTTCTACAGTTGGTCTTCGCGAAGATTTCAGAATGAGGAATATGATCACGCCAAGTGATGCCAAGGATACGCTGCAGACAGCGCATGTGAAAGTTCTCCAGGGACCTGAGGTGGCGGCTGTAAGTGACCCAAGCCCCACAGCCGTACAGCAGAGTGCTGATACAGACAGCATGGTACACAGACACCTTGGTGTGGAGGTTTAAGTCCTTGTTTTGAAAGACCCGGTGTCGCAGTCTACCAAAGGCAGCAGACGCTTGCCTGATGCGGTTTTGGACCTCTTCATCAATGCTGCAGTCATCGGAGAGCATACTCCCCAGGTATTTAAATGACGGTACCACTGATAGCTGTTCATCAGCAACAGTAAAGACAGGCACAGTGGAAGGGGGGCTGGCACTCCATTGACAAATAACCTCTGTTTTGGTGGTGTTGATGGTTAAACCCATCCTGCTGTATGCTCTGGCTGCAGCATTAAGGACAGACTGGAGCTCTTCTGGAGAGTTAGCAATAAGAGCGCAATCATCTGCATATTGTAGTTCAAGGATCCTTTCATCAAGCAGTTTGGTGGTAGCTTGGAATCTCCTGATATTAAAAAGGTTTCCATCCAGTCTGAAGTCTACATGCACACCACTGCTATTCTCAATTTCCTTATGGAGAAGCTGAGTAACACAGAGAAGGAATATGTTAAAGAGCACAGGTGCCAGCACACAGCCCTGCTTGACGCCTGTACGAACAGGGAAAGGAGCGGACTCTTTTCCTCCCATGGTCACTCTAGCAGTCATATCATCATGGAACTGACGGAGGATGTTAACAAATTTTTTGGGACAGCCAAACTTTAGGAGGATGTCCCACAGAAGTTCTCTCTGAACAGAGTCAAATGCTTTGGAGAGGTCGACAAAAGCTATAAAAACATCCTGATGTTGTTCCCGGCACTTCTCCTGAAGTTGACGTGCTGTAAAGATCATGTCGACCGTACTCCTGCTTTTTCTGAAGCCACATTGTGATTCAGGCAGCATTGACTCTGTGATGTTACTGACCAATCTGTTCAACATCACCTTAGCCAGGACCTTACCAGCCACAGCCAGTAGTGAAATACCCCTGCTATTGCCACAGATAGCCTTATCACCCTTGTTCTTATAAATTGTGACAATGTTGGCATCTTTCCATTGTTGAGGAATTTTCTCTTAAGTCCAGACTTCAGTGATATACTGATATCACACACACACACACACAAACACACACACACACACACACACACACACACACACACACACACACACACACACACACACACACACACACACACACACACACACACACACACACACACACACACACACACACAATGTCCCCTGTTTGA
>CM049414.1:26067500-26107500 GCA_026929865.2 Hyperoplus lanceolatus | reverse complement strand
GAGTAATTTACTACGTTTTACATTCGCTTTTCTAATGTTTATTCTTAATCTTGATGTATTTCATGCCCCCTGTAAAGCACTTCTTTGAATGGCCTTGTGTCTGAATTGTGCTATAGAAATAAACCTGCCTTGCCTTACTAAAGTGTATGTATTTTTTTTTATAAGGCATACAAAACTCGACGTAACACCCTCGTCTGGATGTCGTAAGAGCTCGCCGACGGGGCAGGCTCGAGCTGGGAGCAGCCCCCTTGTTAAGTTTAACTCGACACCATTGAAAATGAGGGTCACCCCTCAATTGGTCTCTCGAGGATAAATAAAAGTTAAATGAAATGAAGTAGCAGATCGTGTGGAGTTTTCTTCCCACTTGGAAAGAGGCTCGCGTGGACGATTCTCCGTGAATTCAACTACACACACCGGACCACCTCACTCTCCCTTCCCTCAGGTTGGACGTCTAACGACAACTTTTTTATTATTTTCTTTTTTAAATATTTTTTAAATTTTGAACTAAAAACGAACAAATTAATTCTCCACTATAGGTCCGTCCTGCATGATTTTTTGCAGTTTGTGCAGTTTCGAGTTGATTTATTTATTTGAGCTTTTTAAAACGATAATTTGACACGTGCATTGTATAATCTCTTGCAACTTTCAAAGGCTTGGTTGGTTTAAACACTTATTTCAGCTGCAATCCGTCTTTTAATCGGGATATTTGGTGAAACGTGTGGAACTTCTCCTCCGCAATTTGAAGTCAATTATCTCAGCTCCAAGCGATACTTTGACATGTAGATTATACGTTGGGCTTTCATCTTTCAAGGCTTTGTCATTTCTACACTGTATTAACTTTACTGTTGCAGCTTTTACAGCCATCTTTTTATTCTTGGATATTGTGTGAAAACTTTTGGACTATCCTCTCTATCTCTATCTTTTGGCACCGGTCTGGCTGGCTGTGCGTAATTGCGCACGTCGCCAGGATTTTTACGCTCGGTTTATTTTCTGACCTGTATGGGAATACGTTCTGTCTGTTGGAGTGGGGGGTAATCTTTCATCATATATCACCAGCAGCGCAGATATAATATAGTGAATGTCATGCTTTTGTCAGTTAAATTATTTAAGTTTCCGTGTGTGTGTGTGTGTGTGTGTGTGTGTGTGTGTGTGTGTGTGTGTGTGTGTGTGTGTGTGTGTGTGTGTGTGTGTGTGTGTGTGTGTGTGTGTGTGTGTGTGTGTGTTAAAATGCACCAGAATTGAAGCCACATTAGGTCAAAAGGAAATCTGGAATAAGCAGAGTAGCTGAAAGTGGTTTGCCTTTTCAGCGCGCGTATTCTAACAGGTTCCACATTGGTTCAAATAGTTGTGATTGGTTGTTTAAAGCTGTTAAAATTTGGATTTTTTGGGGACTTTATCCCCATCCATACATATCCAGGCTATAACATAATTACGTAATTATTTGTTGAGAGAGAGAAAGAGGGAGGGGTTATCCCCCCCTCTTTCTCTCTCTGTCTCTCTCCCTCTCTCTCTGTCTCTCTCTGTCTCTGTCTCTCTCCCTCTCTCCCTGTCCCTCTCTCTCTGTCTCTCTCTCTCTCCCTCTCTCTCTCTCTCTCCTTCTCTCTCTCTCTCTGTCTCTGTCTCTCTCTCTCACTCTCTCTCCCTCTCTCTCCCTCTCTCTCTCCCTCTCTCCCTCTCTCTCTCTCTCTCTCCCTCTCTCTCTCTCCCTCTCTCTCTCTCTCTCTCTCTCTCTCTCTCTCTCTCTCTCTCTCTCTCTCTCTCTCCCTCTCTCTCTCTCTCTCCCTCTCTCTCTCTCTGTCTCTCTGTCTCTCTCTCTCTCTCTCTCTCTCTCTCTCTCTCCTTCTCTCTCTCTCTCTGTCTCTGTCTCTCTCTCTCCCTCTCTCTCTCCCTCTCTCTCTCCCTCTCTCCCTCTCTCTCTCTCTTTCCCTCTCTCTCTCCCTCTCTCTCTCTCTCCCTCTGCTCTGTTTTTAACTGATTCTAAATTTTTAAATTTAAGTGGGTTACCTCCGTTTTATCAGGGTGTTTTTAAATCATGGGCCCTTTTTAATCGTAAAGTGTGCCATGAAGCTAACTCTCTGTACTGGTTACTAAAGGAGCCGCTGATCCACGGGGCCAGGCTGGACATCACCAACAACACCACCCCCGGCCTGACGGGGGCGCTGTGCCGCTCAGGGACCGTCTGCCTGCAGCAGCTGGTGGAGGAAGTGGGGCCAGAGCTGGATGATGCCGGGGCCCTGGGCACTCGGCTGGGCCTTCAATCACAGCGAGTGGCGGAGAGACTCTTGGAGCTCTGGAGGCAGAGGCTGAGCATCAAAGAAAGAAGTCTCCTCAAAGATTACTGCCTGAAAAGAGCCACACCAGACCCCACTGACCCCTTCCCTGATGTCCGCCTGAGCCCCGTGGTAGGAGAGCTGACCGGGCCCCTGCTCACTCCAAGCAACATGAGCAGGCTGACCGTAAATAAAGCAGACAAGAAAACCATTTACGCCAACTGCAATAAGAGCATAAACAGAGCCGGACTGAGCAGCCGCCCCCCCACTGTGTGGACCAGTAGGCTGGGGGGCCACACTGGGCCCGGTCCTCAATGGAGATTGTTTTATAAACCTCCCCTTAAAAAACGGACTGCCGACCTCCAGTGGCGAATTTTACATGGTGCCATTGCCTCCAATTCTTTTATTTCTGTTCTTAATCCAGCGGTTTTTAACACGTGTCCTTTTTGTGATCTCCGTGAGACTGTTTTTCATGTTTTTACTGAGTGTAAGCGACTAGCGCAGTTCTTCACTCTTTTAGCATTGGTTTTTAATTCATTTGGTGTAATTTTTTCCCACAGAGTTTTTATCATGGGTGCCAGATACCAAAAAGAGAACAAGGAAAGATGTCAACTTTTGAATTTTTTATCTGGTGAAGCCAAAATGGCAATTTACATCAGCAGAAAAAACCAAATTGAAAACAAAGAAGGGCAGGACGCAGGCACAGTCTGGCTTATCAACATCAGAGCCAGACTGTGGCTAGAGTATAGTTTTTATAAAAACATTGGAGATCTAGACACTTTTAAGACCCGCTGGTGCTATGGGAACATTGTTTGTTCAGTTATCGATGATGAGTTGTTGTTTGCACATGTTTTTAAAAGATAATTTATTTTTAAAATGAAGAGATAAACATTGATTGACTTTTAAATTGTTGAATGTTCATGTAAAATAATGAATATTTGAATAAAGTATTTTTGTAAAATCTCAAAAAATCTCTCTCTCTCTGTCTCTCTCCCTCTGTCCCTCTCTCTCTGTCCCTCTCTCTCTCTCTCTGTCTCTCTCTCTCTCTCCCTCTCTCTCTCTCCTTCTCTCTCTCTATCTGTCTCTGTCTCTCTCTCTCACTCTCTCTCCCTCTCGCTCTCCCTCTCTCTCTCTCTCTCCCTCTCTCTCTCTCCCTCTCTCTCTCCCTCTCTCTCTCTCTCTCCCTCTCTCTCTCTCTCTCTCTCACACTCTCTCTCTCTCTCTCTCTTCAGCTGTATTCATGAGCTGCTGAATCTGTGAAGAGTTAAAGATGAAGAGCAGGCTGTGTGTAGCAGCCGCTGCCTTGCTGCTACTGCTGACATCGTCCACTCACACCCAGGGGGAAGGTAAAGCCACACACACACACACACACACACACACACTCCTCTGTCATACTACCAAGGGCGTAGGGCTGTGCAATTCATTAAAGGAATACTTCACCTATATGGGACCAGAGTTCTATCATTATAATATAATGAATGAGGTTTTTCGTCCCTCAGTCTTCCCTCAGTCTTCCCTTGGCCCAGCTGTCCTGTTAATCCTAACCCTACAGTTTACAATGTGTGATGTCATACATGGGAAAATGTAGGGTTAGACAGTGAGACTGTGGTAGATTTGAATAGCCCTTATAATATCAAGAGTTTGCTGACCGTGTAAGGCCTGTTGATATGAAACCATATGCCTATTTTAGGGAGTACCATCAGGCCAAGGTTTGATATAAAGACTGCTCACAGGCGTGTACAGCCAGCCTTTGGGGGACAGCCCCCCTGCTCACGCTACCATGAAGTCCTCTGTTTTGTCTGTTGGAACCTCTGAAATAAACTTGGAACATTTGATTTAAAGAGTCCAGCCTCACCTTTGTCTTTGTCACCATGGGAAACATCCGGCTGCCACACTTGGCGTCACTGTGAAGGATAAAATGACAATTTGGACATGAGGAGCTCTGGCCGTTCCAAGACTGTTCGTTGTTATACAAAAAAAGAACCGTGTGCAGTTTTCATTGACTGAGACTTTGGGAGGAAATGGCTGGACTGCAATCATGCTGCTACGTCGCTATGTGTTCATGTACCCTCTGGAAAAGAAGAAAAAGACAAAGAAAAAGCGTAGAACGTGGACTGTTCCTGAACTGTTTGACTGCAGTTTCTGAAACAGCTGCCACATGACTAGCGACCAACAATTTTGTTAAACTTTATTGTATCCGTTTTGTGCTGTTTTGTACACGTATATAACATTTTAAAATAGGGGCGGCCGCAGCCCGCCGGCCTAAAGGCTACAGACACTAGAAAAATAAAAAAAACTATTTTCCTCATCCACCAATCGAGTTCATTTGAAACGAGGAGTACTCGATTACTAACGCCCATCCCTAGTAGCTAAAGAACATATACTGTGCTGTGTAATAACAGGGTCGAAAAATGGGGAAAAAGTTGCGCCTTATAGTCCAAAAAGTACGGTAGTTAGATAACAATTTCTACCTCCCATTGAAAAAATCTTAACCTTTCTAATCCAACTTTAGGTGAGGAGGATTACTACGTTGACAGAAATGAGATTACTTCTCACACCAAGTTCCCTGAAAGCTGGTTGTGGACAGATTTCAAACTTAATCCTTGTCCTACGAACACACCTAACTGGTGAGTCAACAGAAACTATACTGGCAAATAATTGATGCCTTTATAAATGAAAATACTAAAATGTAAAGTTTCCCCTTACTTTTTAATGTGGAAACATTTTCTTGGTTTCAGTTACACCACGCTAATAATTGATGCCTTCATTAATGACATTACTAAGATTTACCCTGTACTTTTTACACACTTTTCTTCATTCCAGTGACACCACATCATTTGTGAAAAATCATTACTTGCCAGATTCAATCACGACCTGGCAGTTCACTGGCATCAGTCTGTCAAGAACTCATGGTGAGGATTCAGTGACTACCCTTAAACATCTTCCATTCATTACACATTTTTATTTCTTTGTTTTATCCCTGGTACTTTATTATCCCTCTCAACTTTAAGGAATCTGCGTCAGCAAACCATTAGAGGTAATTGTCCAGAAGCCATTCTTCATTGATCTCCGGCTGCCCTACTCAGCTGTCCGTGGAGAGCAGATAGAAGTTAAAGCGATCCTCCACAACTACATTGATGATCCAGCCACTGTAAGTCTGTGTTGGGCTTGGGACACACATCCTGCGTCTAAAGTTCATCTGACTTTTTCTTTGGCAACCGTGTTAACACACTACAGCGGCCACACATTCAACCTCCAACGCCCTGCCAACGCCTGTTGGAGGCGCGTCTGCAGCGACGCACCACTTCACCTCAGGAGGCTCACTTATTTTTTCGGAGACGACGCGTCTCTCTCGGGTCTCTCTGCTTTAACTGATAGAGAAATACTCTGGAAAACTTCCCTCAAGCATAAATGTGAAAAAAAGAAAAAAAAGGCAATGAGGCACACAGATTACTGTCAAAACTCAATATTAATCATATGCATCATAAAATGACATGAAACAACTTCATATTAATGGGAATTATCTATGAAAACTCTGCTGAAACGCTGAGGCGGTGCTTGTGTTGACAAAAACAGCAGAGAGACGCAGCAGTAACAGATGCAGACGCGCTCAGAAGAGGTAGACCAGGATGTGTGTCCCAGGCCCCTCACAGCTGCTCTGGTGTTTCAGGCCAGAGACAGTGAGACCACGATATTTTTATTAAGAGTTCATATACAAAAGAGCAAAAACAACTGTAAATCGGACCGACATACAACCTGTGGCGATACAGGCAATTAATTACAGTAAATGTATGTATCAATTATTTAATTAGTGTAATAGAAGCTGATATGGTCAGCCCCAGAAAAACAATATAAAGCTTTTAATTTCTTCAAATTAGGCATGTATCATTGTTAACTAAAATAAAACTAAGGATTATACTATCCACTGTTCGGGGGTCTTTATCTGGATCTTAATAAACCACACATACTTTAGTATGGTTCTCTGTCTTTTCTTGTCTGTTTTTAAGGTGTGTGTAGAACTGATTGAGGAGGAGAATGTGTGCAGTGAAGCTTATAAACGTGGAAAGTATCGACAGGAAGTCCATGTTGGGGCCCAGACTACGCGATCTGGCCACTTATTATTATTCCCATGAAGGAGGGGAATACAACAGTGAGGAGGTCAAAGCTGCTGTTAGAAACTTTTCACTGATGGAGTCCGGAAGAAGCTGCGGGTGGTGGTAAGAGAAACACACTCCATGTGTTAGAGCTTTTTCATATCAGAACTGTTTGTTTATTGCTGTACAATGTTTAAGCTGCAATACTGTTTTTTTCACTTTGTTCAATCTTTACGTTTGATCTCAGGCTTTCAAAGCTATGGTGGGAATGTATGTGTGTGTCCATGATTTGACCATGCTGTGGTAAATGTTAGGTTAAGAATAAAGAATTATTCTCTGGGTAAAAAATAAGTACTCAGATAAAGGTATTTGAGGTGGTTACAGCAATAACCATGTAGTTAAGTTCAGGGAATGGTTGTGATCATGATGTAAAGAAAAAAACATTGAATGTCAGTTGGGAACAGAAAATAAATCAGTGATGACATCTTGTGTGGCCTAAATTTGACACAAAAGTCATTTTCAAAATAAGCTGTAAATAACAAAGAAACACCAATCAAGAAAAAAAAACTTCAAATAAGAAGAAAGCCATATTGTATTCTGTTGCATAATGAGCAAATAAGATTATTCACAAATAACTGTGATTTTTAAAGTTTTTCTAACTATTGTTTGTTCAGCCTCGAGGTGTACTGACAAAATCTCCTCAGATCATAACTCTGGACCCCACTAAAGGTGTGATGAGTTGACCCACTAACTGGTTACATTATAAGTTATAGTAACGGTATGTCTCATCATGCGCTTACTGATCTCCCAACGTATCCACTGTTTATCCTGTTAGATGGTGAGCAACTTGAAATTCTAAACAGTCAAATCCCTAAAAAAGATTTGGCTCCAAATACACCTACCCACACACAGATCTATGTGACAGGTGAGATATTACTTTTGGACCTGTTATGAGATATAGGGGCTTTGCTCTTCTTATTGAGATATGTTGTTTTGGAGTTTTTCTTATTAATGGCTTTGCCTGTATGCGTGTCTGCACTGCAGGCAGAGAACAAGTTGCTGCACTCGTGGAGAACGCCATCAGTGGAAGAGTCGTGCTCTGATTGACAACCCCAGTGGTTCTGGAGAGCAGAACATGATTGGCATGTGACCCTGCCTGTCATTGCAACAACATACTTGGACAAAACCAATCAGAACTGTGGGCTTTCAGAAACGTAATGAAGCAATACAACACATCAAGACCGGTAGGCAACACATAAGTATTTATTAGCACAGATACCAAAAACTGATAACCATTTGTGAAGGGCCCCAACGTTTCTGATTGGCAGAAAAACACACCTGCCCACAGATTGAAGCTATGGACATTGAGAATAAAGGCAGTCAGTTAAAGGTTGGTTGTTTTGTTTTGTACCCAGGCTACCTAAACCAGCTTGCCTTCAGTAAAAGTGGGGGTTTTGCTGTGTGGCCCAATCACCCAAGCAGCACCTGGTGAGGCATCAAACAACCATGAACTGGAACATATTTTTGCACATCCTCCTTTAACTTAGATTCTGACTGTGAGAGGGATGGTTGTATATCATGTGAAAATAAATTAAACTTCACTATTACGCCCTCTTCTGTCCTCTCTAAGGCTGACAGCCTATGTTGCCAAGGTGTTTTCCATGGCCAACAACACCGTGGCGATTGCAAAGCGACGTCATCCAGCAGAAGCCATCAAGTTTCTGATTCTCAGAGGACAGCAGCCTAACGGCTTGTTTAAGTTGGATATGTGCTCATGGAATCAATGCGTGTACGTGCACTAATTTCAGTTACACCATTTCTAAAACACTGTGGTAAATAAAAACTATGAATGACACACTTTTCATATGTGTGTGTTGGTAGGGTGGTGTGCTGGGCCAAGATTCAGATGCCTCCATGACGGCTTTCTGCCTCATTGCTATGCAGGAGTCACGCACAATATGTGCTGCCACTGTACCTGTAAGTACCTCACCTCCATACACTTTCTCTTTTTCCTTCTCACGTTTCGTTCTTCATGTACCTACTCCAAAGAAGTGATGGGTGAAACAAAGCTTACTGAATCACTTTCTGAATTCTGAATCACTATGAAGCTACTGACATGGCACATGATGCAGTTTACACCAGTATGATTGCTGACTGATCTACTAAAAATAGATAAGATCAAAATGAAATACATACAAGACAATAAATGTGCTCGTCATGAGGGGAATGAGAGACTTGTTTGAACATAACCACCTGTAGCCCCTCACAATTAATACTCTTTGGTCTTGAAAGTAATACTTGATACAACAGCAGGTAGTAAGCTATGTAATCATACATTATGTTAGAGCAGATCAACTCACTGTTAGAATACATTTTCACACTTTTGGTCCTTCAGTACTTTTTGAGAAAGTTTAGCTAATAATCAGCTGTGCTTACATTATAGCTTTAAAGCATTTAGCAAATGTTATGAATCCGTACTATGATGACAGTGAGTCAGAATTTAAGTGGTCTCATCACTGTCATTTATTGGTATTTTGCTAAACAAAGGTTGTGTTAAAAAATCAACCACTTCAGTATCTACAGTCTACATCCCTGCTCAAATATCGAACCAGATTGACAAAGACATCCTATTTCCCTGTCCCTATTCACACCTCTCTGACACGAGTGTGATATACTGAGGCCTTGTTTGTGGTTGTCACGTGATTGTTGGTGTGTTGAGGCAAGGCTCCAAAACATCTTGCTGCAATACAAACTGGTCTTCGAATGCGTCCCAGGACATTCCTGAGAAGGAACAGATATTCCAAATACAGGGATTACAATTATCTGAACAACTTGCCTCCTTTTTTTTGTTCATCCTGGAATACTTGCTATGTACTGTATCTGATTCTCCCTCATTCTCCTTCCTTTCTCTTCCTTCCATCCAGAGTCTAGGAGGCAGTGTAGACAAAGCAGTGGCCTACCTGGAGAAGCGTCTGCCCAGCCTCACCAACCCATATGCTGTTGCCATGACATCATACGCCCTGGCCAATGAAAACAAACTGAACAAGGAGTTACTCTTCAGTTTTGCTTCACCAGGTACTCTAACACCTGCTTTGTTCTTTAATTGATATTCAGGTAGAGAGACTACAGGTGTATACTGTGTCATTTAAAAAGTATGAAACATTCAACAAACTCCGCTTATCAAACAGAGCCACACCAGACCCCACTGACCCCTTCCCTGATGTCCGCCTGAGCCCCGTGGTAGGAGAGCTGACCGGGCCCCTGCTCACTCCAAGCAACATGAGCAGGCTGACCGTAAATAAAGCAGACAAGAAAACCATTTGGTATGTTTGAGGTGGAGATCGGAGGGGCTGTTGGCGCTGAATGGCAGCCACGTTTCCGTCAGTCTGCCCCAGGGCAGCTGTGGCTACTCTCGTAGTTTACCACCACCGGTATGACTGTGTGTGAACGAATTGAACCAGGAACCCTTTGGGCTTGCCGAGGGTTAAGAGCTATTTACCGTGAGCAGCGGAGAACTCAGATTCACAGCCTTAAAAATCTCTGAAAATCTTTGGAGATGTCCAAAAAAGGAAAAAACATTGATAAGGGAAAGGAGGAAGACAAAGATTATGCGGAAGAATTGAAAAAACAGTTGGCAGACTTGATGAGAGAAATGAAAAGTGAGAGGGAGACGGAGCGAGCACTGCTGAAAGCTGAGCTGGCTGGGATTATGGACGAATGGATTGGGCGTTTTGATGCAAAAATTAAAGAAAAAGTTGCAGCTGGTCTGAAGCCAATGTTGATCGAATTGAAGGAACTTCAAGCCGTGAATGTGAAGAAAGATCAGCTCTTGAAAGAGCTTGGAGATAAAATTGATGACCAAGATCAACAAGCAAAAAACAGAGATGTGATAATAACTGGTTTGGACATTAAACCAAGGTCGTATGTAGCTGCCGTGAGTGGAGAAGAAGAGGGCGATACAAGGAATGTGTCGGTGGATAACCAGGTTGAAAGGTTCCTGAGAAGCAAAGGCATTAGTCTGGATCTGGAGAACGTGGAGTCTTGTTTTCTTCTCCCGAAGGGAAAATTGGCCAAAAAGCGTGCTGTTATTCTGAAATTTGTGAGTAGAAAGCATAAGATAAATTTGCTCAGTCAAGGCAAGAAGCTTAAAGGCGAACAAATTGGAATGAGAGAAAACTTAACCAAGAGAAATGCTAATCTGGCCTACCAAGCAAGAGGGTTAAAAAATGTGGACGGGTCCAACAAACATGGACAAGAGATGGAAGAATCTTCATCAAATTGAATGGAGCTACACCCGAAGAAGCTAAAATTGTGCAAATCAGAACGGAGGAGGATCTGGTTCAATTCCGGAGGGAAGAGGACCTGATCAACCCAAGCAGCAAGAATGAGCAACATACCTGAAGGGATAAATTATCATGAAAGTCTGGAGTTATTAGCTAATCTTTACGAGGAACCTAGATTATCAGACCCAAATGACATTATTACATTATTACAAATGACATAGCATGGACAATTTGAATTAAAGTTGGCATGGTCTTTGAATTAAAGGGATTTAAACTGGTTTGTGTCATAATATAAGGTTTGAAATTGTAAATACAATGTGCTCTGCTATTGATAACCTAATGGAATGTGTGACTATTGAAATTTAAATGAAAGATACATGTTAATTATCAGCTGTGTGTTCAGAACACCCGAGTTAAAATTGGAAGACTTTCTCTGACTGAAGAATTTGTAAATACACTGCATGTTATGAGACTGTAGCCGAGGTCAGCAGACACACTGACTGTTTTGAATACTTTTGCAGAGGTGTTTAGGCTACTAGAGAAGAAATGGACAAGGCCATATCTGCATTGTCACAGGGAGAGAGGAAAATAGAGACCTAAAATTATTTGTGTATTAGAATGAATCTTCTTAAAAAAAAAAAAAAAAAAAAAAAAAATGTGTTCTAACTGTAGTAGCTGTGTATCTATGTATCTGAATCTTATGGCAGTGGGGGCGGGACTCGATAAGCCTTTGGCTTCTCCTGCTACCCTTCGGACGATAACACAAAGTAATATGTATGAATATGCAATGTGAAAATTATGTATTATGTGTAATTGTCCGGAAGAATAATAATAAAATAAAATAAAAAAAATTTACGCCAACTGCAATAAGAGCATAAACAGAGCCGGACTGAGCAGCCGCCCCCCCACTGTGTGGACCAGTAGGCTGGGGGGCCACACTGGGCCCGGTCCTCAATGGAGATTGTTTTATAAACCTCCCCTTAAAAAACGGACTGCCGACCTCCAGTGGCGAATTTTACATGGTGCCATTGCCTCCAATTCTTTTATTTCTGTTCTTAATCCAGCGGTTTTTAACACGTGTCCTTTTTGTGATCTCTGTGAGACTGTTTTTCATGTTTTTACTGAGTGTAAGCGACTAGCGCAGTTCTTCACTCTTTTAGCATTGGTTTTTAATTCATTTGGTGTAATTTTTTCCGACAGAGTTTTTATCATGGGTGCCAGATACCAAAAAGAGAACAAGGAAAGATGTCAACTTTTGAATTTTTTATCTGGTGAAGCCAAAATGGCAATTTACATCAGCAGAAAAAACCAAATTGAAAACAAAGAAGGGCAGGACGCAGGCACAGTCTGGCTAATCAACATCAGAGCCAGACTGTGGCTAGAGTATAGTTTTTATAAAAACATTGGAGATCTAGACACTTTTAAGACCCGCTGGTGCTATGGGAACATTGTTTGTTCAGTTATCGATGATGAGTTGTTGTTTGCACATGTTTTTAAAAGATAATTTATTTTTAAAATGAAGAGATAAACATTGATTGACTTTTAAATTGTTGAATGTTCATGTAAAATAATGAATATTTGAATAAAGTATTTTTGTAAAATCTCAAAAAATCTCTCTCTCTCTGTCTCTCTCCCTCTGTCCCTCTCTCTCTGTCCCTCTCTCTCTCTCTCTGTCTCTCTCTCTCTCTCCCTCTCTCTCTCTCTCTCTCTCTCTCCTTCTCTCTCTCTATCTGTCTCTGTCTCTCTCTCACTCTCTCTCCCTCTCTCTCTCCCTCTCTCTCTCTCTCTCCCTCTCTCTCTCTCCCTCTCTCTCTCCTCTCTCTCTCTCTCTCTCTCTCTCTCTCTCTCTCTCTCTCACACTCTCTCTCTCTCTCTCTCTCTTCAGCTGTATTCATGAGCTGCTGAATCTGTGAAGAGTTAAAGATGAAGAGCAGGCTGTCTGTAGCAGCCGCTGCCTTGCTGCTACTGCTGACATCGTCCACTCACACCCAGGGGGAAGGTAAAGCCACACACACACACACACACACACACACACTCCTCTGTCATACTACCAAGGGCGTAGGGCTGTGCAATTCATTAAAGGAATACTTCACCTATATGGGACCAGAGTTCTATCATTATAATATAATGAATGAGGTTTTTCGTCCCTCAGTCTTCCCTCAGTCTTCCCTTGGCCCAGCTGTCCTGTTAATCCTAACCCTACAGTTTACAATGTGTGATGTCATACATGGGAAAATGTAGGGGTAAGACAGTGAGACTGTGGTAGATTTGAATAGCCCTTATAATATCAAGAGTTTGCTGACCGTGTAAGGCCTGTTGATATGAAACCATATGCCTATTTTAGGGAGTACCATCAGGCCAAGGTTTGATATAAAGACTGCTCACAGGCGTGTACAGCCAGCCTTTGGGGGACAGCCCCCCTGCTCACGCTACCATGAAGTCCTCTGTTTTGTCTGTTGGAACCTCTGAAATAAACTTGGAACATTTGATTTAAAGAGTCCAGCCTCACCTTTGTCTTTGTCACCATGGGAAACATCCGGCTGCCACACTTGGTGTCACTGTGAAGGATAAAATGACAATTTGGACATGAGGAACAGCTATTCTACGGGGCCTGCCGTCTTGGCCCACTACCATCTAAATATAGACTATGGCCTTCGTTCCATGGGTGAAGGTAGGTGTACAAGAAATGGTTGCATCACCCTTAGATTGTATGTGGAAGTGCCCGCCTCAGCCCTGCGGTCAGCATGATGTCACGGAGAGACGCTGGCTGTGACGTCAGAGGCCTGCTGACTGCCGAACTGTGTCGTCTTACACTGGACTATGCAACCGGTCTCTCCTCCGCGTAACGTGATTTGTTGTGCACTGTATTGGGGTGGTGGGTTGACCTCTGGAGGAAGGGAATTGTTAGGGTGTCCGGACTCACTGTCTCAATTTAATTTATCGTTTGGGGGTTGGTGCATTTGTTTTGTTGGTCTTAATAAAATGTAGTGTACTGCAGTGATGCCTTTAACTATGCATTGTATTCTACATAACTCATAAAGAGTGTTTCAGTGTTTATTTTGGTTTCTGTTGGGCAATTCAAATTTGTTTGGTTACATCTTGTTTTTTGTAGAAGAAGTGTCTTCTAAGAGGAGGAATGTGGTAGATTTGAATAGCCCTTATAATATCAAGAGTTTGCTGACCGTGTAAGGCCTGTTGCTGGGACCTGTGATATGAAACCATATGCCTATTTTAGGGAGTACCATCAGGCCAAGGTTTGATGTAAAGACTGCTCACAGGCGTGTACAGCCAGCCTTTGGGGGACAGCCCCCCTGCTCACGCTACCATGAAGTCCTCTGTTTTGTCTGTTGGAACCTCTGAAATAAACTTGGAACATTTGATTGAAAGAGTCCAGCCTCGCCTTTGTCTTTGTCACCATGGGAAACATCCGGCTACCACAAGACCATAAAACACTCTTTCTGCCTTTTCTCAGGCTAGGATGAACCCATTTCTAAAATGTTTTGCACATTTATACTACATGGGATCTCAGAGTTCAATACACCTTCATATTCCCACCGGTGAAGTAGGGCTTTAACCTGACCTAACTGCCTTTAAACCAATGAAAAGCTAACCAAATGAAAAAATAAAATTGGCAACATTTCAGAGACAATTCTGTTCACCCAAACATATTGGCAGGGACATAAACCCTACCGTCCATAATGCAAACCTACGCCCTTGGACCTAACACATCTTAACTCTTCTTAACTATAAAGCCTTTTTCCATCCTCTGTCTGCAATGCAATACAATGTTTACCTTCATATCTTGCCTTGAATAAAAAGAAAAATGTACATAGATGTAGGGTTTTTTATACCTTGCGTGTAAGACAAAGACCCAGGCGTTAGTTCAACAGACCAAAGAACACAGACACAAAGATACACAGAGACAACTGAGCTCAGTTTCTTGCAAACTTGGGATAGCTGGCCATTCCAAAACAACTCCGCCGTTTCTCTCTCAAGGTCTGCCTTTTATTCATATTGAGTGTTGGTTACAAGCTTGTGTGTGTGCGTGTCTACTAATGATTAATGATACTGGGAACTTCCTGTTTATCAGCATTCCATGCCTGTTCTGGGAACCGACCGCCTCGGTCAGCCAGGTCATGGCAATTCTTCGGAAAGTACATATTTCACAACAACATGTGGTTAAATAAGGAGCATATGATTATACAATGAAAAATGTATCTCTTACAAAAAGCAAATGTGTGTGTTTTTTTGAACAGTTTTTAACCTTTTGATTGATTGATTGATGATATTTCTTTTGGTATCGGGGCTGGGGGAGCCGTGGTCAACGGCAAACTGTCGGGACAGGGCGTCCGGCTTCCCATTCTTGGACCCCGGTCGAAATGTGAGCTGGAAGTTAAATCGACCAAAGAATAATGCCCAGCGGGCTTGGCGAGAGTTGAGGCGCTTGGAGGACTGAATATAGGACAGGTCTTTGTGATCAGTCCAAACAATAAAAGGGATTTCCCTCCCTCCAACCAGTGCCTCCACTCCTCGAGTGCTAGCTTAACAGCTAGTAATTCCCTGTTGCCGACGTCGTAGTTGTGCTCTGCTGGTGACAGGCGTCTGGAGAAGAAGGCACAGGGATGAAGCTTCCGGTCCTCCGGAGAGCATTGAGAGAGGACCGCCCTTACCCCGTAGTCTGAAGCGTCGACCTCGACCACGAACTGCAGAGCCGGGTTGGGGTGAATGAGAATGGGGGCTGAAGTGAACCGCTTCTTCAGCTCAACGAACGCTGCTTCAGCCTCGGGGTTCCACGAGAAGGGGACAGCCGGGGAGGTGAGTCTAGTGAGGGGAACCGCTACTCGACTATAATCCCTAATCCCTGACAAACCTTCGGGTCGAGGGTTGAGGCCACTGTGCCACCGCCTGTACCTTCTCGGGGTCGGCCCTCACCTGCCCGCGCTCTATGATGTACCCCAGAAGGTCCACGGAGTCCACATGGAACTTGCACTTCTCCGCTTTAACATACAGCTTGTTCTCCAGGAGTCGCTATAACACCTGCTTCACGTGTTGGACATGTTCCTCCTGTGAGCGAGAGAAGATCAGTATGTCGTCCAAGTACACAAACGCAGTGCGATTTAAGAGGTCACGGAGCACGTCATTAACCAAGGCTTGGAAGACAGCGGGGGCATTAGTGAGTCCAAACAGCATAACCAGGTATTCAAAATGGCCGAAGGGGGTTTTAAATGCAGTCTTCCATTCGTCTCCCTTCCGAATGCGGACAAGGTGATAAGTATTGCGGAGATCAAGCTTGCTGAACACTGTGGCACCGTGGAGGGGTTCAAAAGCAGAGTTAATTAATGGCAGGGGATACTTGTTCTTGATAGTGATATTGTTAAGGCCCCTATAGTCTATGCAGGGACGCAGAGAGCGATCCTTCTTGGCCACAAAGAAAAACCCAGCCCCGACAGGAGATGACGAAGGTCCGATAATACCTGATGCAAGGGAATCCTTGATGTATTTCTCCAGTGTCTCTCGTTCAGGCCGGGACAGGTTATACAGACGACTGGATGGCAGAGGAGCACCTGGAAGAAGGTCAATAGCACAGTCATAGGGCCGGAGGGGGGGCAGAGAGAGGGCATGTTGCTTACTAAAAACCTCTCCCACACTGTGATAAGCAGCAGGGTCTTCAGACAGGTTAGAGGGCTCAAGTTTTAAAGGGACATTGGCGCCCTCTGCTGGGGAAAGGGGGACCGCAGGCAAGACGAGAGACAATATTCACTCCAGCTCTGAACACGACTAGTAGCCCAGTTGATGTGAGGATTGTGTAGGCTTAACCAAGGCTGACCCAAAACTAAGGGAGTGTGAGGGGAAGAGATAATGTGGAACTGGATTACCTCATGGTGGTTGCCTGACAGGACAAGGCGAAGGGGCTCTGTGCGATGGGTTACCCGTGCCAGCAGCTTCCCATTAAGTCCCTGGGCATTGAGAGGAGTAGGAAGCGGTCGAGTGGCTATGCCTGCTTTAGCAACGAAGTCAGCATCCAGAAAGCTCTCGTCAGCTCCAGAGTCCACCAGAGCGAACAGCGAATGGGTTTGTTGGTTCCAGGAGAGTGTAGCCTGCAGTTGCATGCGGGTTTGGGGGAAAGGCACCGAAGTGATCTTGCTCACCAGTATTCCCACCCTTACTGGGGAGCATTCCCCTTTGGGCCGCTGGGGACATGAGCTCAGGAAATGGCCGGGTTGAGGGCAGTACATGCAGAGCCCTTCATTTATCCTCCGAGAGCGCTCAGCATTGGAGAGTCTGGCTCGGCCCAGCTGCACGGGCTCCTCTGCTGAAGAGGAGGGGAAGACAGGGAATTCAGGAGACCGACTGGAGGAAGGGCATGGGGAGTGTCTTACAGGAGCTGGGGGAGAACGGGAGGAGAACGGGCCATGAGGCCGCCCGACTCTTTTCCTGTGACGCTCTCTAAGGCGATTATCAAGTCTGATAGCTAGGGCCACTAACTCATCCAAGCTAGCTGACTCATCCCGAACTGCTAACTCATCCTTAACTGGGTCGGCTAGTCCGCAGAGAAATGCCCCCTGAAGAGCCTCATCATTCCACCCCGTCTCTGCCGCTAGCGCCCTGAACTCTACTGAATACTCAGCTACACTGTGGGTACCTTGTCGTAGTAGGAGGAGTCGTTTGGTGGCATCCCTGCCGCGTCCTCGTAGTGGGTGTCTAGGTGTCTTTCTCACTGTCTCCCTATCCCCCTCCTCCCTCCCCACAATTGATTTTCTCTGCAGCGTCCGAGTGTAAGACGGACGCCAAGGCTGATATTGTGCTGCTGGTCGATGGATCTTGGAGTATCGGGAGAATTAACTTCAAAACCCTCCGTAACTTCATCTCTCGTATGGTCAGCGTGTTTGACATTGGTCCCAACAGAGTCCAGATTGGTAAGATTTATATACACCACTAATGCTATTATTTTTTCTTTATCCTTTTTTTTTCAAGGGAGACCTGTTCCCATTCCCACGTTACCATTCATTCACACACCGATAGCAGCAGGCTATAACTATCGGGAGCAATTTAGAGTTCAGTGTCTCTTTGCTCAGGGACACTTCGACATGTGAACGTGTGTGGCAATAGTTTCATAAAAGCAGGCGCTTTAAAAATGTCCGCTGGAATTTTTCTAGTTGTTATATTATTCTCTGTATGTTGTGAGTGTGTGTGTGTGTGTGTGTGTGTGTGTGTGTGAGTGATAATACAGAATAGTGTTAAATAGTAATGGCAGAAGTAGGGACAGTGGAACAACATTGCTTTATGCTTTTCTAGTTGATATTAGTGTGTGTGTGTGTGTGTGTGTGTGTGTGTGTGTGTGTGTGTGTGTGTGTGTGTGTGTGTGTGTGTGTGTGTGTGTGTGTGTGTGTGTGTGTGTGTGTGTGTGTGGTAAGAAATGTAAAGCGCTTTGGGGCTGAGAAAATCGGCTAAAAAGCGCTATATAAGTCCATTTACCATTTAACATTGCTGTGTGTTTTTCTGCAGGTCTGGCTCAATACAGTGGAGACCCAAAGACAGAATGGCACCTGAACGCCCACCCGACCAAAGCCTTTCTCTTGGAAGCTGTTGCTAATCTGCCTTACAAAGGAGGCAACACCATGACAGGTGAGTCAACAGCTGTACAAAACACATAGGGTTACATTACATTACATTTCATTTATCAGACGCTTTTTATCCAAAGCGATTTACACCTGGAGCCACACATTCATACACCGATAGCAGCAGCAGCTACCACGCAGGGTGCAAGCTAACTATCAGGAGACATTTAGGGTTCAGTGTCTCTTTGCTCAGGGACACTTGGACATGTGGCGGGGAGACGGGGGATCGAACCACCGACCCCATAGTTGCAGGTCCACCACCCTATCCACTTCGCCACAGCCCCCTCCTCCCCCCCCCCCAGTTAAAACGGATCTTGGCCCCAATTTGGGATAAACGTGAATATATCAAACACTGGTAATAAGTTAGGAAAAGCTTAAAGATAAGATAAGATAAGATAGATAAGATAAAACCTTATTTTCTGTTTGCACGGACATTTTTCTTGCAGTACAAGCCCCCAACAATTATACATGAAGACATGAAACAACATTAAAAACATTAACAACAAAAATATCAAGGCTACTGTCAACGAGATTACCAGTGTCATGAGTCAAGCTTTTTAGTTTTTCTGATGTACTTGATTTTTGAGTGTTGAGGCTAAAACTAAAACTTTTTCAACTTTGAAGGAAAGTTGTCATGGTCTGGGTTTGTCTTGTCTTGTTTTGGTGGTTCCCCGTGTTTCCTGTTTTATTTTGGTATGTCTGTCTTGTTCCTCCCCATGTCCTGTCAAGTTTCCCTCCTGTTTGATTACTGCTCCCTCCCCTAATGTGTGGCAACTGTCCCTCGTTCTCTACCCTGTCTTGTGTCTAGTATATATACTCCTTGTGTTCCTTTGTTCCTTGTCTGTACATTATGGTTTGTCGTGTCAGTGAGTCTTTGTCCTGTGTGTTCTCTCTGTTACTTTTGTTTCCAGAACCTTTTGCCTGTTGGCCTTTTTTGTTACCTTTTTGAGCTTAATAAATTATTCTTTGCTACGACGTCTTGCATTTGGGTCCTGCTTGCCTGCCTGTCTGCCACACCGTAACAGGATGTACAGACAAGGAACAAAGGAACACAAGGGTTGCGTTCCGAATCGCATACTCTTTCTTTTTTCTATTCTACATACTACATCCGACGATAAAAAGAATCTAGTTAGGATGCAGTAGGCATACTATTGGGACATACTTTACTCTCTTATTTCATCATAACATTGCGCCTTGCCTCTTGCTTTTATATCCGTCTCATCCCCGTTTGTTTTCATATGGAGGCTTCGTCGATGTTACGTCACTTCACGTGCGCACTGGATTGTGGGTCAGAATCGCCCAAATAGGATGCACTTTTCAACACTAACAATCTTGGCCGCATGAAGTAGGACATCCGGGTACTTCTAACCATCCTAAATCTGGCCACAAGAATCGGGACATCCTAAATCTTTTTTCTACATACTATATAGTAGAAAGTATGCGATTTGGAACGCAGCTCAAGAGTATGTATACTAAACGCAAGACAGGGTAGACAACGAGGGACAGGTGCCACACATCAGGGGAGGGAGCAGTAATCACACAGGCGGGAAACTTGACAGGACATGGGGGAGGAACAAGACAGACATACCAAAATAAAACAGGAAACACGGGGAACCACCAAAACAAGACAAGACGAACCCAGACCATGACATGGACTATCTAAAGTGACTGAGAAACAGTTGATTTAAACAAACCAAAAAAACAGCATTTACAATCAACGAGCCTCCGAATACAGGCAGGTAGGATTCACCTGTGGGTGAGTAGTCTGTTGGCTGCTACTGAGACACATCTTGGCCAATACTCTCTCTCTTTATAAAATACAACTGTACACAATAAATCATGAATAAATTGATAAAAAATCTCCTACAGGAATGGCTCTGAACTACATCCTTCAGAACCACTTCAAGAACGACGTCGGGATGCGTGACGACGCCCGAAAGATCGGTGTCCTGCTCACCGATGGAAAGTCCCAGGACGAAATCGTCTTAAACTCGCAGAAGCTCCGAGACCGCGGCATCGAGCTGTACGCAATCGGTGAGTGATTGTCCGCCTGCTAAAGTGTGTGTGTGTGTGTGTGAGTGTGAGTGAGTGAGTAAGTGAGATGGCATTTTTAGAACCAAAGTTGATCTTTGTGTTCCATTGTGTATATTTGATGGGTTAAGGTTTGGGTTTACACTCAAGAACTTTCCATGAGATACCTACAGCTCCGGAAAAAATTAAGAGACCACTCCAAATGTTCACTGTCTCTCGTTTTACTATTCATAGGTAGCCTGGCATTCCCAGACCTGCCACTAGGCGCTGGCAAATTAAATTTGCTGCGCCGGTTGGTCTGGACACGCTCCGTTGAAGCTTTATCAAGAAGACCAGAAATCTGGGCTCACGTTTCAATTGGTTCTATCTAATATGGGCGCGCCAGAGCCCTTTGTATGGGACTCTGGGGAGGACGTAACCGGATGACGACAGTGACGTGCATGCGACGTCGAAGCCGTGATAGTAAACATCAAAGATGGCTGCGGATATGTTGTGTGAGTTTGAGACTGCTTTGGCCTCGACCCTTTACGATTTGGAAGACGGCACTCAAATCTTTCATTAGCAAGTAAGTGGAATGTTCTATTTTGCCGACCGACAACGGCAAACGTTTAATTTAACAGTTTAACAGCTGTTCGCTAAACGAAAGGGGCTTACGTTACCTTGCGCATGCTCTGATTGGTTGTAGTGCTATCCAACTGCGTGCAGTGGCATTTGAAATGCACGAGTAGGAGCCGCCCCTTGAGTTGGAAATTACTATTGATCGTGGCCAGACCCTCTATCGTTCAAGATATCAGGGTCTGGATTTCCAGGCTAATTTATAGGCATATGTTTGAGTAGAATGAACATTTTGGTTTTATACTTTAAACTACTGACAACATTTCTACCAAATTCAAAAAAAAAGGTTGTCCTCAAGACCATTTTCTAATAAGTAACGTAGAGATGAAGATTTAAGAAAAATCCAGACTGGTCTCTTCATTTTTTTCCGCGGCTGTGTATGTTTTTAGCGTCGCGTTTGTTTCAGGCACAGTTCTGACGGTACGATGTATTTTTCTCTCAGGTGTGAAGAATGCGGATGAGAACGAACTGCGGTCCATCGCTTCCGATCCCGACGAGATTCACATGTACAACGTCAACGACTTCCAGTTCCTTGTGAACATCGTCAATGAGCTCACCGACAACCTGTGTAACAGTGTCAAGGGCCCAGGTAAGAAGACATAACTAAATAATGATACATCACTCTTAGTAGAATCAACAAACAAACAAACCCTGCGTTCCAATCCCCATACTTCCCTACTGTTTAGTATGCCGGAAAAAGATTTAGGATGTCCCAATACATTCACGTCAATTGTAGTATGCTGAAAATACATAAATGCCCCCACTAACTCCACTGGCATTTTGGAGTACTCGTCTTTATTCTTGACATTTCTTGACATAATGAAAAAAAACTTCCTTATCTGATTTTTATTTCTCTCCTGTCTGTGGCCCTAAAACTCTTCTGTACTTTAGTATGCAGTGTAGTAAAAAGACTAAAACTCTTCTGTACTTTAGTATGTAGTGTAGTAAAAAGACTAAAACTCTTCTGTACTTTAGTATGCAGTGCAGTAAAAAGACTAAAACTCTTTTGTACTTTAGTATGCAGTGCAGTAAGAAGACTAAAACTCTTCTGTACTTTAGTATGTAGTGTAGTAAAAAGACTAAAACTCTTCTGTACTTTAGTATGTAGTGTAGTAAAAAGACTAAAACTCTTCTGTACTTTAGTATGCAGTGCAGTAAAAAGACTAAAACTCTTCTGTACTTTAGTATGCAGTGCAGTAAAAAGACTAAAACTCTTCTGTACTTTAGTATGCAGTGTAGTAAAAAGACTAAAACTCTTCTGTACTTTAGTATGCAGTGCAGTAAGAAGAAAGAGTATGTGATTTGGAACGCAGGGCATGTGTCAATTATAGTCTTGACAATCTTTAAAAACAAAAAGATCAGATCCAAGAACAAAGCAGACAGATAGATTAAAGCAAACTCCCCTTTCCCTGACGACTTTGATTAGTTTCAAACCATCAGAAGACTTCCAAGGCGTCGCATGGAAACTCTCACATTGGACGCACTTTGTGACCGTAAATCAGCTTTAGGAGGAAATACAGAAAATGATTTACAGCACAGCCAGAGAAAAACAGAGGGAGAGAGAAAGAGAGAGAGGGGGAGAGATGGAGGGAGAGAGAGTGGGATGAAGGAAGAGAGAGAGAGAGAGAGAGAGAGAGAGAGAGAGAGAGAGAGAGAGAGAGAGAGAGAGAGAGAGAGAGAGAGAGAGAGAGAGAGAGAGAGAGAGAGAGAGTGAGAAAGTCTTTGTCAGATGAAACCGAAATATCCAGCGGGCAAACGGCTTCATTGTCAAGCGAGAATCGGACAGTGGGCAGATTTGTGATGGCAAAGTTCACAGTTTAAAACAGTTGACATGGTGAAACAGTCACATTCCAGCTAATGTTCGTTCTTTTTAACATTGGTAACAATTTACAATAAGGGTACATCTATTCACTGTTAGTTAATGCTTAATTAAGGCTTAATAAGCATTTACTAAGTATTACTGTACTGTTAATAAATGCTTAGGAGATGCTTAATAAACATACACTAAGCATGAATTAGCTGTTATGATCAGTTTATGCTTAACTAAGTATTAGTTAACAAAGCATTGACTAACCGTAAAGAACTAGTCATTAACACTTACTTAATGCTTAATAGGCCTTTACTACGCATTGACTAACCCTTAATAGCATTACCATAGCAGTAACCGACAGTTAATTAATGTACCCTTTTTTTTTAAAGATAATTTTTGGGCATTTTCAAGCTTTATTAGATAGTACAGAGTTGAAATGAGGAGACAGAGAGAGAGAGAGAGAGAGAGAGAGAGAGAGAGAGAGAGAGAGAGAGAGAGAGAGAGAGAGAGAGAGAGAGAGAGAGAGAGAGAGAGAGAGAGAGAGAGAGAGAGAGAGAGAGAGAGAGAGAGAGAGAGAGAGAGAGAGAGAGAGAGAGAGAGAGAGAGAGAGACCTGCAGTAAAGGTCCACGGGTCGGATTTGAACCCGCGACCACTGCAACGAAGGCCGGAGCCAATATGGTACGCGCTCTATCCACTACTACGCTTAATGTAAAGTGTTACCAACATTTTTTTCCCCAGGAGAAGTAGTTTACATAGTGAAATAGTCACATTCCGGCTAATTTTAGTTTTTCTTTAAAAAAAAATATTTTGTTTTTTTAACTTTTTTTTCTTCCAGGAGGAGGAGTACCGAATCCCCCCACGGAGCTGGTGACGTCAGAGGTGACAAATTCTTCCTTCCGTGCGACATGGACGGCGGCCGAAAGTGAAGTCGACAAATATCGCGTCACCTACCAGATGGCAGCCGGAGGACCCACCGCAGAGGTAAAAAATGAAGCCCAATCTGCGGCCCCTATTTTCAGCTTATTTCACTGTTTATTTTTGCACTATTTCAACCACTATTGCTTAGACAGGGAAGAAACAAGGAATTTGGGTCGCTATTAGATATCCCAATGATATTCAATCAAAACGTGACAAGCATCTACTGAGCATGCTCCACAAAAACAAACTAATTGACACCCCCTGTTGTTTAAAGGTGCTCCAAGGAACTTTCAGTTTGTGTTAATTCTAGCACCCCCCTTTGGGCACAAGCGGTAGTGTTTTTACTTCGCCAGCTGTTGTTCCTGGGTGAGCGTAAACCCATGACAAAGGCATTAAGAAAAAACTATATTAAAATAGCATTCTTTGCTGTTACATGTAATGTATGATCATCAGAGGAAAAAAAGTTCCTCGTGGCGCCTTTAATATTCCGGTATGTGTTGTGTTGACAATATATGTGGCAAAACCCTCAAGAAAAAAATAATAAATCTTGAAACTGTTTCTTAAATCCCTAAAGTCTGGCTTCTATTGAACTCTGTGTACTTGGCCCTTTCTGCGACTAAAATCTGGAATTAGTTGCCTTTTTTTTCCTTTTTTTTCGCTCTGAACCTGCATTTAGTTTACACTTAACCTCCTGTCATTCCCATCTCTAAAAACATAGCACTGGGTCCCTTCCATCCTTTGTTGCTTTTACTGGTCCCAACGTCACACATGGAGTCTGGGTGATTATAATCGTCTGAAATCAAATAGATTTTCCAACTGGAAGACACTTACCCTGCGTTCCAAATCACATACTTTTTCTTTTTACTACACTACATACTAAAGTATAGAAGAGTTTGAGGGCCACAAGAGAGAAAAAAAAAATCAGATAAGGAAGATTTTTTTTTCATTATGTTGAGAAATGTCAAGAATAAAGACAAATACTCCAAAAAGCTATTGGAGTTAGTGGGGCATTTATGTATTTTCAGCATTGTCATGGTCTGTCTTTGTCCTGTCTTGTTTCGGTGGTTTCCTGTTTTATTTTGGTATGTCTGTCTTGTTCCTCCCCATGTCCTGTCAAGTGTCCCTCTTGTGTGATTGCTGCTCCCTCCCCTAATGTGTTACACCTGTCCCTCGTTGTGTCTTGCATATATACTCCTTGTGTTCCTTTGTTCCTTGTCTGTGCATTATGGTTTGTCCTGTTGCGTGTTGGTGGGTCTCGTCATCTGTGTTACCCATGTTACCTGTCTTTTGCCTGTTTGCCCTTTGCCTTTTGGCCGTCCTGAGTTGTGTATTTTTTCTGTTATGGTGAGGTAGGCAGGCAGGCAGGCAAGCAGGCAGGCAGGCAGGCAGGACCCAAACGCAGTGAGGTAGACAGGCAGGCAAGCAAGCAGGACCCAAACGCAGTGAGGTAGACAGGCAGGCAAGCAGGCAGGCAGGCAGACAGGCAGGCAGGACCCAAACGCAGTGAGGTAGACAGGCAGGCAAGCAGGCAGGCAGGCAGACAGGCAGGCAGGACCCAAACGCAGTGAGGTAGGCAGGCAGGCAAGCAGGACCCAAACGCAGACGTAAAAAGAAAAAGGTAATTTATTGCTCCACCAAAAATACAAAAACTCAGGACGGCCAAAAGGCAAAGGGCAAACAGGCAAAAGACAGGTAACATGGGCACAGAAGACCAGACTCACCAACACGCAACAGGACAAACCATAATGCACAGACAAGGAACAAAGGAACACAAGGAGTATATATGCAAGACACAACGAGGGACAGGTGTAACACATTAGGGGAGGGAGCAGCAATCACACAGGAGGGAAACTTGACAGGACATGGGGAGGAACAAGACAGACATACCAAAATAAAACAGGAAACCACCGAAACAAGACAGGACAAAGACCAACCATGGCAAGCATAATACAATTGACGTGCATGTATTGGGACATCCTAAATCTTTTTTTGGCATACTAAATAGTAGGGAAGTATGGGGATTGGAACGCAGGGATAGTTTAACTGTATAGACTTCACACTATGGTCGGGGGTTGAGACTGAGACCAACGTCTTAGTGTAAAGGGTCCTTCTCTCTCCCCTTAAGGCCCTATCTTACTGGGCTGCGACAGTGTGTGACAAGTTAGAGACACAAAATTGCGATATATATATATATATATATATATATATATATATATATATATATATATATATATATATATATATAAAATATATACACTCAACAAAAATATAAACGCAACACTTTTGTTTTTGCTCCCATTTTTCATGAGATGGACTTAAAGATCTAAAATTCATTCCAGATACACAATATTACCATTTATCTAAAGCAAAAAAATGCACATTTCAGAGTGGCCTTTTATTGTGGACAGTCTAAGGCACACCTGTGCACTAATCATGATGTCAGATCAGCATCTTGATGTGGCACACCCGTGAGGTGGGATGGATTATCTCAGCAAAGCAGAAGTGCTCACTATCACACATTTAGACAGATTTGTGAACAATGTTTGAGAGAAATGGTAATATTGTGTATCTGGAATGAATTTTAGATCTTTAAGTCCATCTCATGAAAAATGGGAGCAAAAACAAAAGTGTTGCGTTTATATTTTTGTTGAGTGTATTTTCACTTGCGGTCTCACAGAGTTGGTTCCTCACAACACGTTTGCAAATGTCCTGGCCAAAACCTGCCGGGAGCAATTATGTCTCGCCAACGTCTGGCGAGCGTCGCACGAACGGAAGGTCAGTCTAATTCTTGTCTCAAATCAGTCGCAATTTAGTTTCATATGTCGCCAAACCCTCGCAAAGTTGTCTCATTTGTCATTTGTCGCACTTTCTGACTCGCGGAGACTAAATTGAGAAGGGTTTGAGACGCGTGCGACACACCTGCGACGACTCTGAGACTATTTTGAGACTAGATTTGTCGCACACATTTTTAGAACATGTTCAAAATTCAAGCGACAGGACTGAGAGGCTTTGCAACTCATGCGAGGAAATTGAGAAAACCCCCGTGAACGTTTCGAGACAGTTTAGAGACTCCCTCGCGAATGCAGTCTCCAACTTGTCGCAAACAGTCGCAGCCCAGTGAGGCAGGGGGCTTTACATCTGTTTACATTGGACTGTAGAATGTCACAACAGGGGATATGTGATATTTACGGAGTGTGTATTCAATGCACAGTCTTATCTAGATTGATTTACAACCAAGTGCAGCAAAAGCAAAGCAAGGGGTTAGGCTGCTTTGAGGCCGTGGCACACTGCCTAAGAGATGAAACTATAGACTGGGTGTGTGTGTGTGTGTGTGTGTGTGTGTGTGTGTGTGTGTGTGTGTGTGTGTGTGTGTGTGTGTGTGTGTGTGTGTGTGTGTGTGTGTGTGTGTGTGTGTGAGAGAGAGAGAGAGGACTGTGTGTGAACCCTTTGAGTATTATATTTATGCACGAGGGAGAAATAATAATGCACACGATAAATAGATCCCCAACAAGGGTCGTGGAAATAAGATGAACTGAGGGTCTGGTGTCATAGTAAGCGTTTTAAAAATTTAAAGGGCACATATTATGCTGACTTTTACATTACATTACATGTCATTTATCAGACGTTTTTATCCAAAGCGACTTACAACTGGAGCACACATTCATACACCGATAGCAGCAGCAGCTACCACGCAGGGTGCAAGCTAACTATCAGGAGACATTTAGGGTTCAGTGTCTCTTTGCTCAGGGACACTTGGACATGTGGCAGGGAGACAGGGGGATCGAACCACCAACCCTATAGTTGCGGGTCCACCACCCTATTCCCTTCGCCGCAGCCCCCTTTATAGAGTTCAACATTGTTTTGTATTGCAGTTCTACTAGAAAGTGTTTTTTTTAATGGTGTATTGATTTGTACTTGCTCCTATGTATTTTATGTCAAATCACTTTGTAAACCATTGTATTTAAAGCTGCTATATAAATAAAGATATTATTATTTATCATTTCAGCTGCTGGTTAATGGAACATTGACCACTGTTGTTCTTGAAGGCCTGACCCCCCTGACCGAGTATGTTGTCAACGTTTACTCTGTGATGGGAGAGGCAAGCAGTGAACCTCTGAAAGGAACTGAGACCACCTGTAAGTGTGTTTAATTTTCATTTTCTAAGAACTCTGAACCAAGTACTCTTAATATATTCATTCATACTCAGCCTGCACATCAAAATGCCTTAACATGTAGGGGAGAACGGGGTAATCTGAGTCACTTTTTACATTTGCTCCCCTCTAAGCGAGCTAAAATGATTTATCACTCAAATTTACACATTTCCCATTAATTCAGGATGTTTCCTATAAATGGGCATTAGCAGATTTTTTCAAGACAAAGGGCAGTGAAAATATGATTGTTTTAAAAAAAGTTGTCATGTGGCTCACTTTACCCCAGAGACAGACTAGAAAAATCAAGGGGATAAAGTGAACCAGCTGGGGGTAAACTGATCCAATTACTTTTTGCACTCTGAAACTACCATTACAACACATATTGTAACAGTTAGAATCCTGAAAGCTAGCCACACATTCCAAAACTAATGTCGGACTAGTAAAAGAATGATGGGGTTTGGTCAATTAAGCAAAGTAAATTTTCTAAATACTTGAAAGTAACTCTGAACAAAATCAAATACAACATATTATAATTCAAAAAGTTTTAATAAGATTCAAATGAAAGATAGAACCAGTTAGATTAGAACACAGTCTGGGGGTCAGAACACAGGACCCTTACAGCCAGCTTGTGTCTGGGGGTCAAAGCATAGGAAAATCAGAACCAGCGAGAACAGCCTGGGACTCAGAACACAGGAGAAGACCTAACTGGATTATAACATCAGCCTGTCATACTCTACAACTAGGCCTACTCTACATTCCAGCCCTGAAGGTTACAGGGAAAGATGAGAAGGTGCTCTTTCCGTGTGGTTGCCCCAGGTCGTCTTCCTGGTGTATTTCCTTGGCATGATGGCTTTTCTACAATGTGTATGACATTAAAATAAAACATATGTCATGTAATATTACATTAAAATATGTTTAAGACTAAACTTAACTTGTGCCTCGTGGTGGGGGAAAGTGAGACAGTGGCTCACTTTCCCCCACCCTCACTTTCCCCCACCACCACAATTTGAGAAAAAACTACCTCTCTTAGCATTTCAGGCTAATCTTTAGCTAATATCATCACATGGTTTTTAGATGTTGGTAGTTCATCAACACGTATGATAGAAGTTTTTCTACGTGAATACATTTGCTTTGGCACAACAGTTGATTAAGTTGACAGCAAGAACATTTACTTTTACATGCAAAATACCTATTTTGGTGGAAAAAACATGCTTACCACAGCACCATGAGGTCCTCTCTTTCAGGGCCAAGGGGAAATGAGAGGGGCTTGACAACATATATCTCACATGACCAAATTTTTATCCCGTTGCCTAGATACAGGGGGTGGCTCACATTACCCGATGCCTCAGATTCCCCCATTCTCCCCTATATATATATATATGTGTATACCTGTATAATTAACATAAACACTTTTTACTTATTCTCCCTGGACGTAGGACGACTCTGACGTATAACTCTGCCTGGAGGTCTTCCATGTCCAGCTGTTCATTCTGTGGTGAAGACTGCAGCCAGTGCACAACAGGAGACGAAGATTATGAGCTCAACTCTGCCTCTAGCTCAAGACAAAACCAAATACTCACCACTTTAACTCATGCTCTGCTCATTTTCATCACCACCACTATCCTTGGCTTGTAAATTAGTTCTAGAAAACATTATTCAGATGGTAAAATTAGTTTTTATGCTTGGTTAAAGTCACTACGAGGATCTTTTAAATATTTCTGAAACATTTTTCCTCTGATGATCATTAATCACATGTAACAGCAAACGAGACCATCAGTGCAAAGAATGCAAATGTAATAGATTCAAGCTAGAACTTTAGAAAAATGCACCTTGACCTTATTGCTTTTCTAAAAGTTTTTAAAAATGTATGAAAATTAAAAAATGAGCTCTTTAACCTATCGAGTTGTTTTGCATTCATTTCATCTGTGTTGGACAGTCTGATATATTTCTCGATTGGACCGAGAGTCCATTGGTACGACGTTCTGTTACCCAAAACATACGCACACTCTTTGTATTTTACCTTTATTATTTGATGTATTCGATGAACAAACCATCTGGCTTTGTTTAAAAAAACTAAATAAATACAATAACAAAAGCACGTACTCAAAGGTGCTACGAGGAACTTTTTAATATTTCTGAAACAGTTGAATTTTTCCATCATACATCACATGTAACAGCAAACGAGGCCATGAGTGCAAATAATGCTATTTTTTATATAGTTTTTCTTCATGCCTTAGTCATAGAACCGCTCACTCAGGAACAACAGTTTGCGTAGTAAAAACATTATCGGTTTTGCCCAAAGGGGTTGCAAGAATGAACACAAACTGTAGTAGTAGTAGTAGTAGTGGGGAGTGAGTGAGTGAGTGAGGGAGGGTGGGTGGGTGAGTGAGTGAGGGAGGGTGGGTGAGTGAGTGGGTGAGTGAGTAGCCCTTATTAGAATAACGAATAAATATAAAATATTATTAAACAATCAACATGAAAAGATTTAACATTCAAACGTAAACCTCAGTCTTGACACTGTTAAATGGTAAATGTACTTGACTTTTATAGTATATACTTTTTAGACGATTTTCTCAGCCCCGAAGTGCTTTACATTTCTTAACACATTCACACACACACACACACACACACACACACACACACACACACACACACACACACACACACACACACACACACACACACACACAGGCTCTATAACTCCCATCACAGCTGACATGTTTTGTGAGTATTTTTCCGTGTCATAATGAGCAGATTAAATCAGTGTTGAGTTGGTGTCGCGACTCTGGGGACGAAAACGTTGCATTACCGTGTTCACACACACACACACACACACACACACACACACACACACACACACACACACACACACACACACACACACACACACAGGCTCTGTCTCTATAACTCCCATCGCAGCTGACATGTTTTGTGAGTATTTTTCCGTGTCATAATGAGCAGATTAAATCAGTGTTGAGTTGGTGTCGCGACTCTGGGGACGAAAACGTTGCATTACCGTGTTCACACACACACACACACACACACACACACACACACACACACACACACACACACACACACACACACACACACACACAAACTCGCTGTGTATTCCCCCGTGAGAAGAACTTATTATTATCAGGGTACAGCGTCCATGACAACGGTCCATGACAACGGCATACAGCAGCTCATAGTTTCAGTTAGGTTCAAATTCTCGATGAAAGACATGCAGACATTTTTAATTTTTTTATTTAATTTTTTTAAAGGCCTTGGCAACCCAAATTCACTAAATCCTTGTAACTATGTGATTTGGGGGATACACTGAATGCTAATAGGTAGGCTAGGCTATATGAAAGGAGTTAGGATTATCTGTTTACCAACTTTATTATGGAGGCTATAACTTATAAGATAAAATAGGCCTATGTCCTTAAAGGTGCAGTGTGTAATATGACATCATCAAGAAAGTTCTACAAAGTTCTAGAATGCAACGCTCCCTGGGTAACCCCAACCCTTTAGAATAATAACAGAAGCTACAGTGGCCTTCAAGGACAAGAACAATTTTACATTTTAAACAATGCACCTGATGACATTCCAACTATGACACTTTCAAGATGGCGGCACTAGGCCTTGGTCCAAAATATGCAGAAATATGGACATATATGAGACCCTTTCTAAGGGAAAAAAAAATATTAATTTTTTTTTTCAGCCATTATGCACTAAATTAAATGTACTTATGGATATTATAATTACTTTCTACAAAATCTGCTTGGAAATAAAACCCAAATTTCTACACACTGCAGATTTAAAGGCCCTGGCAACCCAAATTCACTAAATCCCCGTAACTATGTTCTTTGGGGGTTAAACTGAATGCTAATATGCATATGAAAGGAGTTAGGATTATCTGTTTACCCACTTTATTTTGTAGGCTATAATGTATAAGATAAAATAGGCCTATGTCCTTAAACTAGGCTACTACTATGACTCTTTAACCCCATATAGACAAACTGCTATTGTTTTAAATCTCATAACTCAAACAGATGCGTTTCGCCATTGTTGATTTTTTTCATAATTGTTCCAGAAAAATTCCTTTGAACTGTTGCATTGTTTTGCTCAGTAATCCAGTTACCTCATAGTTTAAAACAACAACAACGTGAACATAATCATGGCCACTAACTGCAAATACATGAAGTAACTTGCTTCATGTACTTACATCAGCGACTGAAGTATTAGCAACAACATTGTCTTTATCTAATCTTTAAAGAAATGTGTTCTTAATGTTACATTTTAAAGATTAATTTAACCACCACTGTTTTAGTTTTTTCTGTTATAATTGGCTCCTCTGGCATTATTTATAATTGATATCCATAACATAGTTTAAATCATGTCCAAGAGGGGACCTGAAAAAAACTGTCCACTGTTATACCTGTAGTCCCATGTTGCTAGGACACCCAGGTCAACTGTTATGCCGGTTACGCACGCATATTCACACCACCTACACACACACACACACACACACACACACACACACACACACACACACACACACACACACACACACACACACGTCTGCTTAAAACAGCCTGAGGATGAAGAAACATCTTCAGGGTAATTTTCAGTCAAAAATATTTACCGTTTATAATAATAATTTATTTCTATTTATTATACTTCACAGAACGTGACAGTAAAGTCTGGTGTGAGGAAACGAAGGCAGAGCAGGATGTAGCTGAGGCTTTTACCGACACTAGAGGTCAAATTATCTGGGTCATAAGAACCACAGCATAGCTCCGCCTCAGTTTAACCAAACCTCCGTAAAGTTTATCAAACTCAAATCTTTCATTTGGATTGATAAATGTGCCCCACTCTTTTCAGTTCCAAAGATTTTATTTTATTTTGAGACAATACAAGGAACCACAAAGTGATACAAGACAAAAACAGAGAGTAAAGTAAAGAAATAAAATTAAATTAAAAGATGCCTCACTATTTTCATTTGGATGCATAAATGTGCCTATAACTCTTTTCAGATGCTTTACTATCATGCAACTGACTCCCCCAAATGACATAGTAAGAAGGATGTTTGTGGATTTGGATTAACAGGGGCTTTGTTGCATTAATGTTGACCAAATGAGATTTACAGTAAATGAGGAACAAACAGTTCACACCTCCAAATCTCTGCTGCTGAACCTTAATATATTCACCCAAAAACTGCCCCTTCATTTCTCAGAAAACAACACCGCAAAGAGGAGCCAACTGCTTCAAACGTGTGAAAACAACATGTTGGTAATGACCCTTCGTTTCAGCGCTTTCAAAGTTTGAAGAAAAAAAATTCACACGTACAACTTATAAATAATATAGGGAGGTGGCCCTTCAGAAAAGGGAACTTAATGCAGTACACTCATCTTAAAGACGCACAAGTTGGCACACTTGCGAGCGAGAGAACAAGACATCGAGATGGCTCAAATCGGACGGATTAAAACGTCTTTATTTGTGATACTGCTGCTTCACTTCACAGGTAGGAATATACACAACACACATTAGAAAACAAATGTAATAGTTTTTAAGTATTGAAGATTAATTCACCCTTCTGTTGTGACGATATTGTCAAATTTCACCTGTTTTCAAATGATATGCAAATCCTCAGTAAAAGCTTTTTTAAACACAAAAAACACATGTTTACCTTTAGAGTGAGTTCTGAAGGTCCTTAAACTAAACAGTGACATCTGTGGTGTTACGGCTCCAATATGAACTGACAGAAAATAGTGGCTGTTTCATGAATCTCTTAAATTGTTGAAAGCTCTGTGGATTACATTTTGGCTCAAACAAGAATCATATGTGACTCTGGACTCCTCCTTCTGCTATGTTGGGCTTAAAAAACTGAACTGAATTATTAAAAAAAATTAAAACAAGTGGTATATTTCAAGATGAAAGGTCCATGGGACAATACAAATTCAATTTAAAACGATATGTGCATGGACATGACAATATTATATTATGAAGTTAGTTATGAAAAACAATATTGAATGAGAATCATTGTTCTTGGAGTATTTTGGGCTATGTTGAATCACGGGTCAAAGGTTAAAGTAAAACATTAATGTTTGTTGTTTTAATCCTTACACAAAACTACAATCATTAAATACATTTTTTATTTGTAACATTTGTCTCTCATCTTCGACAGCAGTCACCGAGCAGAAACTCCTCTGGTTCGCTGTCAGAGAAGAAGAGGAAGTCACTTTGCCTTGTGACAACGTGAAAGAAAATCAGCTCAACTGTGTCAGCACTACATGGTCATCCCGTAGTAGTGTTTGGGCTGACTCAGTAGAGCTGGTTACTAATGGGCAGATTAGAGATGGGATTCCCGGGGATAAAGCCGACAGACTGAGTTTGACAGAAAACTGTTCTCTGGTCATAAAGAATGTCACAGATTGGGATCGTGGTCGTTACACCTGCAGACAGATCAAATCAGGAGAACAACAAGGTCCAGATGCTTTGGTTGATCTGTCTGTTGTTTGGAGTGAGTATTTACATCATATACTGAAAGATAACAATAAATATGATTACGGTGATACACACACACACACACACACACACACACACACACACACACACACACACACACACACACACACACTGTACATAACTAATATAATGTTCATTATGTATACATGGTTCATACTGTATGTGTATTGTCTGAATATTTGGACTTATTGTATTTTGATGTTTTGCTTTGGCAATATTATTTTTTTAAACTTTCATGCTAATAAAGCCCTTTCTGAATTGAATTGATAAGTACATTTTACTCTTTCTGTCTCTCTCTCTCTCAATGTCTCCATCTTCACCAGTAACTGATTATCAGGTGAATGATACAGTCACCTTGTACTGCAGTGTGTTGGCTTATGGATGGTGTAGTAACACAGTGGAGTGGCTGTATGAAGGTGATGTGAACGACGTGGATATGTCAACAACTTCCTGTTCAGCTGAGGCGACATTTACAGCTTCTGGTCTGGATCAGAAGTCAAACTATTCTGAGGTACTGAAGTGTAAAGTGACAGATAAATGGACTAGACAAGTGCTGCTGTTTGGCGCCTGCCCCGGGCACTCATGTGTGAAACCAGGTATGTTTGGTTTCATTTGTCAACATTTTTCTTTCTCATTGAGTCTCTTCAGATGGTCAACATGAGGAATTCTATCAACATTTGTTCTGTTTTCTTATTTCATATTGAACTCAATCAGAAGTGAGCAGACCAACAGGCAGAACCACAGCTTCCTCTACAGCGGATCAGACTCCAGAAGGAAACACATCTACAGAGGACCCAACAAGAACCAGAAACCCAGAGACAGAGACTCCTGGTGCCCCTCCTGCCCAGCAACATCCCTCTGGACCAGGTAACGCTTCACATGATGATTGGCTTTCTAGAGATGAAACAGTTAAAGACACAGTGTGTAGAACTGATCGTATCGACTTGATAGAAATGGAATATAATCGTCATCATTATGTTTTCCAATCCAATCTAACTTTATGAGCACATTTAAAAACAACATAGCCACAACAACACAGGTAATGATATACAGAGAGAGAGAGAGAATACACAAATAGAAACATAGCAACTAATCTCATCCTGGGTTAAAAGGCCAATGAGTAAAAATGGGTCTTTAGACGTGATTTAAAAACAGGCAGTGTGGGGGCCACCACGGGTTTAACATAAGGCTGGAGGGAGCAGAGGTCCATTGAAGAGCTATCACAGGCGGCCTTTGGTCCAAACAGTATGACCTCGGTTTTCCTTTCATTTAAATAGAGAAAGTTAAGGGCCATGCAGACTTTGACATCCTCAAGATAATCCAGCAGCAGTTTCAGGGAGCTTCCATTGGTGCTCTTTAGGGACAGGTAGATCTGTGAGTCGTCTGCATATAGGTGGTGGTAGGAGATGCCACGTTTCTTATAATGATTGTACGATCTGTTGTTTATGTATAACTTTAGAACAAACCTTTTATATCTACATAAGAGCGGGGCGCTGAGGCCGCCATGTTGCACTGCCATGTTTCTACTGTAGCACAGAACAGACATCTTAACAGCCTTAGGCGCTTTTATCGAAACAGGCAAACTTAACGTTTTACATCTGTCACTTTATAACATCTAAAACAAGTTCTGTTCCTAATTTTTTTAACCGTTTTGATGTTTTTATCTTCATTTTCAGGTTTGCTGAGGTTTATTCTAGTGTCTGTGGGTTTGGCAACACTCATCATTATTGTTGTGGCGGTCAACATATGGCAGAGAACTACAGGTGAGAACTTCTACAGATAAACATTTTTTTTATAGACAAAAATATTTGATAAATCTAGATTCAGGCTGTTGGAACATGTAGATTTGTTTGTGTCTTTTCAGGGAAGAAATCACAGATGGATGACAATGCTGTGAGTTTTAAAAACAAAGTTAACACTTGAACATTTCAGAATTGGAGTTAAAGACTGTTCACTGTATTGTTCATGTGAACTGTGAATCTTAGAGGCACAAAATGGACATTTTTGTCGCATTAAATCTCAGGATCTCCGGTTTGTTGTTTTTTGCTTTCCACAGGTGCATTATGATAGAGATGGAGAGGATCTTAACATGGACTATGAAAACGCTGACTGACGCCACTGATCAACAACTTCCACATCAACATGAAAAGAAAGTAAATACACAAGTGCACATCATCAGATTTAGTTGAGATGGAAAGTCACCCAAAACTAAATGCTACCAAATAACGTTAAATAAACTAGATTTAACTTAGTTCAATTAAGTTGAATTTTAATTTGATTAAAAAAGGTCAACATACACACATCTTGCGAGTTAACCCTTTATAGTGTAGATAATTAACGTTAATCTTTCATATAGTAATTTAGGAAAGTTTACTGGTATTCAGCGCGTAATATAGCTTGTATTTTGGTAATTATTGTAATAAAATAATATAGGGGAGAACGGGGGAATGTGAGCCATCGGGTAATGTGAGACACCCCCTGTATCTAGGAACACATTTTTGGTCATGTGAGATATATGTTTTCAAACCCCTCTCATTTCCCCTTGGCCCTGAAAGAGAGGACCTCATGGGGATGTTGTAAGCATGTTTTTTTCACAAAAATGTCTTTTTTGCATGTACAAGTACATTTTCTTGTTGTCAACTTAATTGATTGTACTGATTGTTGAAGGTAGAAAAACTTATATCATACATGTTGACGAACTACCAACATATGAAACCATGTGATGATGATAACTGAAGATTAGCCTGATTTGCTGAGAGAGGTAGTTTTTTCTCAAATTGTGGCAGTGGGGTAAAGTCAGACAAATGCTGTGGGCTAAAGTGAGACAGTGTCTGTGCCCTCTTTTAATGAATCCATTATATTTGAGGTAGCAAGGAGACTAGTTTGAATAAGACAAAAGACAATGTGGGCTGGAGGTGGGGGTTGATGGTTGAAGGGGTGTCAGCAAGGGCAAGGTTTGGCACGTATGTATGTGGGGGACAGGAGAGTGACCTTTAGCACCAATAGACTCTAAGTAATATGTCTTTATTCAATGAATGATCCCAATAAAACAAATTCAGAAAAATATTAATCAAAGACTCAAAAGATGGAAAATGACAGCTGGGTCTAGTCCTGTGTTCTGAGTCCCAGGCTGTTCTAGCTGGTTCTGATTGTTCTTTGCTCTGACCCCCAGACACTAGCTGGCTCTAAGGGTCCTGTGTTCTGACCCCCAGACTGTGTTTTAATCTAACTGGTTATATCTGTCATTTGAATGTTAATTATTGAATATGAATGATATGGTGTATTTGATCAGAGTTACTTTCAAGTGTTTAGAAAATGTTTTTCTTAATTGACCAAACCCCATGATTCTGTTACTCGTCCAACATTAGTTTTGGAATATTTGGTTTTAAGCTAGCTGTCAGGATTGTAACTGTTACAACATTCGTTGTTATGGTAGTTTCAGAGTGGAAAAAGTAAGTGGATCAGTTTACCCCCTTGATTTATCTGGTCTGTCTCAGTTTAAACTGAGACACAAGACAACTTTTTTTAAACAATCATATTTTCACTGCCCTTTGTCATGAATAAATTCTGCTAATGGTCTTTTCTAGGAAACATCCTGAACTAATGGGAAATGTGTACATTTGACTGATAAATAATTTTAGCTCGCTTTAATGACACATGACACCACTTCAAAGACCCTGCGTTGATTGACAGCTTGAACGTAGACTTTTTAGGTTCAGAGAAATACATTAGTTATATTTAAAGGTGCAGTGTGTAATATGACATCATCAAGAAAGTTCTACAAAGTTCTAGAATGCAACGCTCCCTGGGTAACCCCACCCCTTTTGGATAATAACAGAAGCTACAGTGGCCTTCAAGGACAAGAACAATTCTAAATTTTAAACAATGCTCCTGATGACATTCCAACTATGACACTTTCAAGATGGCGGCACTAGGCCTTGGTCCAAGATATGCAGAAATATGGACATATATGAGACCCTTTCTAAGGGAAAAAAAAATATTAAAAATATTTTTTTCAGCTATTATGCACTAAATTAAATGTACTTATGGATATTATAATTACTTTCTACAAAATCTGCTAGGAAATAAAACCCAAAATTCTACACACTGCAGGTTTAACACACATGTGGCTGTTGAGAAGCAGGTGGGATCGATAGGGCCGGTGTTATGCCTTATTTTGCATACCTGCCGAAAATTGCATCCACCTTTTATAAACACTCTTTTGTTATTATTTTTTTACAAGCTTAAACTATGAGTAATTTTGTCTCAAAAATGTGAATTTCATACTTTTTATAATGTTCTTTTCAGCACAAACTTTATGTTATCACTTAGACAACGTACATTTGACACCCAACATTTATTTTTTTCACATTTAAAAATTCCAATAAAAATTAAAAGTTATGATAATTATTGAACGCGGCAAAGGATAATACTATATAGTTTTAAAACTTGAATTTGGCAGTAATAATCAGCAAGCTTCTTTATTAGTCAATGTATACGAGGCTACATTGAAATTCGTCTTTTCTCATCTCCCCTCTCAAGTCCCCACACTCCAGAGGGGGTCAGAGCGCAGGGTCAGCCATAGGACAGCGCCCCTGGAGCAGTTTGGGGTTAAGTGTCTTGCTCAAGGACACAATATTTGGAGGAACCAGATACCTCGTGGTTTTACTGGTTACATAGAGCTACAACAATTCCTCATACAACCTCACTACAATACAGGTGAAACTCGAAAAATTTGAATATCGTGCAAAAGTTAATTTATTTCAGTAATTCAACTTAAAAGGTGAAACTAATATATTATATAGACTCATTACATGCAAAGTGAGATATTTCAAGCCTTCATTTGTTATAATTGTATTTATTATGACTTACAGCTTATGAAAACCCCACATTCAAAATCTCTGAAAATTTTAATATTACATAAAAATCAATAAAAAAGGGATTTTAAATACAGAAATGTCAGCCCTCTATAAAGTATAATCATCGATATGTACTCAGTACTGGGTTTGGGACCCTTTTGCATGAATTCTTGCCTCAATTCCAATTCATTTTCCATGATATTCTAATAATATGAGTTTCACCTGTACTACTGAACTGTCCCTTTAACACTGATGTATCTGCAGTTTCCCGGCTCTACCACTAGGTGTCAGTGTTGCTCAAGGAATAAAACATAAGAGAAAACCTGGTCTCCATGTGAGTATTTCACATGGAGGCAGAGTGAGTAAGTTGAGTCTCTCTGTCGACCACTTTTAATGGGAGGCAGATGGGCCTAGTACACACACACACACACACACACACACACACACACACACACATAAATAACAATGAAAACATTGCCACCACTTATAATAGGCACTTATACCAATGTCTCCAAAAGTATGACTGGTAGCATACTGCGCTATAACTTTGGCAGCATTATAATATTCAACATATAATGATAATCAAGCTCGTAAGGTGTTAACTCCTGCATTCACAAATAGCTCACTTGCACTGCTCCACCTGGGTTTTTTAAGTAAGATCCTAAAACAATCATTCCCTGCTTTCCAAATCACATACTCTTTCTTTTTACTACACTACATACTAAAGTACAGAAGAGTTTTAGGGCCACAGACAGGAGAGAGAAAAAAAAAATCAGATAAGGAAGATTTTTTTCTTCATTATGTTGAGAAATGTCAAGAATAAAGAGGAATACTCC
>CM049414.1:26022500-26032500 GCA_026929865.2 Hyperoplus lanceolatus | reverse complement strand
ACATTTTGTTATTACATTCTTTAAGGTTGAAAAACTCTTTGGGGAGGTCAACCACGGGTACGAAAGGGAAACATGTCAGACGGTAAACTGTCGGTGATTAGACTAAATTGTGACGATTTGATTTTTAGCTATGGTTCTTTCAAAGGAGGCTGTTGCCCAATAACCCCTCTTCTGATTTCTGATTCCCAAAATGTCAAGCATTTTTTTTTTCCAACACATTATGAAAAACTATATAAAAATAGCATTCTTTCTTTGCACTGATGGTCTCGTTTGCCATTTCATGTAATTTACGATCATCAGAGGAAAAAATGAGACTGTTTCAGAGATATTTAAAAGTTTCTCATATAGCTCGGGGTGCTCCGGTGGTGTAGTGGATAGAGCGTGTACCATATTGGCTCCGGCCTTCGTTGCAGTGGTCGCGGGTTCAAATCCGACCCGTGGACCTTTACTGCAGGTCATCCCCCCCCCCCCCCCCCCTCTCTCTCTGTCTCTCTCTGTCTCCCCATTTCAACTCTGTACTATCTAACACAGCGTAAAAAAAAAAAAAAGTTCCTCGTAGCACCTTTAAAGATGCCTGTAAGACTTAAAAAACGGTTTATATAACTTTGCATTGTTGATGTTTACCAGTCAGACATGGATCCCAGTGTTCTGAGTTCTTCTATCTCCTCTGTCCCAATCTGTTGTCAAGATTGGGACACTCACTTTGAGTCTGGAGTCTTTCCATGTGTGAGATTAAACTGCACACACACTCACTCACACACACACACATAGACAAGCAAACACACACACACACATGATTAAACTGCACACACATACAGACACACACACAATCACACACACACAGACACACACACACACACACACACACACGCACACGCACACGCACACGCGCACGCACTCACTCACTCGCTCGCACGCACGCACGCACACACACACACACACACGCACGCACGCACGCACGCGCACGCACACACACACACACACACACACACACACACACACACAGATGTGATGAAAAAAACCCCACAAGTAAACTGTTTCAATCTGACAAACTGAATTAATTCCTTTTTTCACTTCACATAAAAGAAACACATTCCCAGCGGTGTGTTTCATACGTTGCCAGAATCCAAAAAACTCAAACCACATCAGACAGGGTGATTGTCTCATTCATTGGTTTGTTTGTGTGTTTGTTTGCTACCTCATCTACCGGTTTTTTCACGATGAATTATTTCATTTTATAACACGTGGGGCGACTGTGGCTCAGTTGCTAGAGCGGGTTGGTCAATGATCGAAGGGTTAAAGGTTCGATCCCCGCCCTGCCACTTGTGTCATGGTTGTTGTGTCCTTGGGCAAGAAGCTTCACCCACTTAGCCTCGTGTGAATGTCGATAGTTAGCCTGCTGCTATTGGTGTATGAATGTGTGTGTGAATGGTAACGTGGGAATGGGAACAGGTCTCCCTTGCAAAAGAGTCTTCGGTCTCAATGGGATTTATCTGTATAAATAAAGGTTAATTGTTTTTGTAAGTAAAAAATTACTTCATTTTATAACACACAACTTGTAACCAAACATTAAAACTATCATGGTGAAGGTAGTCTCGCAAAGCCAGACCAAACTACAGCAAGTAGTATGGTCTGGAAGCACTCCGTTTAGAGCCGTCTATTCGGGGGGGAAACTGGGCTGGCCTGTTTTTATTTATTTAAACCAATCACAATCATCTACGGCGGGGCTAACCCCGGGAAGCAGCCAATGGAGGCGTAGCGTTGTTTGCCGACGCCAGCGCTTAATAGACGCTGGCGGGAGTGGTCAAGCCAGACTATGGTGAAGGTGATGGTGGAACGAGGTCTTGGCTTTTCTGTTTCCATTTTAACCTGCAATTTTTTAATTTAATTGAAATATTCTATTTCTATTCATTCGCTTTTCTAATGTGTATTGTGTGTTTTAATCTTGCCCCTGTAAAGCACTTTGAATGGTCTTGTGTCTGAATTGTGCTATATTAATAAACTTGCCTTGCCTATATATTTATCTATCTATCTATCTATCTATCTATCTATCTATCTATCTATCTATCTATCTATCTATCTATCTATCTATCTATCTATCTATCTATCTATCTATCTATCTATCTATCTATCTATCTATCTATCTATCTATCTTTTATAATGTGTATTGTGTATTTTAATCTTGCCCCTGTAAAGCACTTTGAATGGTCTTGTGTCTGAATTGTGCTATATTAATAAACTTGCCTTGCCTATATATTTATCTATCTATCTATCTATCTATCTATCTATCTATCTATCTATCTATCTATCTATCTATCTATCTATCTATCTATCTATCTATCTATCTATCTATCTATCTATCTATCTATCTATCTATCTATCTATCTATCTTTTATAATGTGTATTGTGTATTTTAATCTTGCCCCTGTAAAGCACTTTGAATGGCCTTGTGTCTGAATTGTGCTTTAGAAATAAACTTGCCTTGCTTTGCCTTAACATAGAAGTACAAAGCTGAACAGACATTACTCAATTTTAAAGGTGGAGTCAGTGATTCTAAATCAGTGAATGTCTCCTCATGATCTGCTACCTGTCTGTACTGTGTGTGCACTGATACAAATCCAGTGTTATTATTACACAGCCTAGGCTCCGTAAACGTGCATGTTGTTAACTATGGTCGATGGAGCCTCCGTATGAAAACAAACGGGGACGAGACTAATATAAAAGCAAGAGGCAAGATCAAGGCGCAACGTTATGATGAAATACATACGTTAAAGTATGTACCAAGTGTATGTATGCCTACTGCATCCTAACTAGATATTTTTTTATATGATCAGATGTAGTATGTAGAATAGAGAAAAGAAAGAGTATGAGATTCGGAAAGCGGGGATTGCTTGTCCTACTCATACTCATTGTGACGTCAATTTGAGTATGTTGTGGTTGTGTATGCAAGTTTGTGTAGGCGAGAAATGCCTAGATGAGTACTAACTTCTGGGAAGATTTTGTGTATGGATCGATAGGTTACTTTTCCTACTCAACCGGCCCACAATGCATTGCGTCTTTTCAAATGGCATGAAAGTTTTTTTTTAAATTCTTTATTGCTTCTGTATACTTCAGTGTAAACGGTCCGACGAACCTCCCATACACAATGGATGGTTAAGTAGACAGTATGGAGTATATACATGTTGAGTATGTAGGAGGGAGGACGTTAGTAGGGCTTTTAGTATGTAGTATATACATGTTGAGTATGTAGGAGGGAGGACGTTAGTAGGGCTTTTAGTATGTAGTATATACATGTTGAGTATGTAGGAGGGAGGACGTTAGTAGGGCTTTTAGTATGTAGTATATACATGTTGAGTATGTAGGAGGGAGGAGGTTAGTAGGGCTTTTAGTATGTATATACATGTTGAGTATGTAGGAGGGAGGACGTTAGTAGGGCTTTTAGTATGTATATACATGTTGAGTATGTAGGAGGGAGGACGTTAGTAGGGCTTTTAGAACACAGCTATTGTTTTTTCCACAGCTGACATTTTGACCCGTTGCAAGCAGCTGTAAATAATATAATATAACGAAGGCCGCATTCCATTTAGCTGCTTCAGTCGCAGTGGCCCTTCACAGTCACGGCTTAAGGCTGTTACATACTCCGCAAGAAGAAAGAACAAAGTTCTCGGTGACAGAGCTGCATCTCTTGTTCAGCTGTTCTCGCAGCTTGTTCTCGACACATCGTCCGGGCCGAACTTTCTTCTCGCAGCTTGTCCCAGAACCATTGTGTGATTGGTCAGTCTGAAGTCAATGAGGAAAATCAGCTGGCGCTACTATGGTAACAGCGTGTGACGTGTGCCGCGGTGAGGAGTTCGGCACTTTGAGTTCTGGTGAAGTATGAAACGTCCAGACCAGAAAGAACTTCTCGCAGCTCTGTCAGAGAGAAGTTGGTTCTTTGTTCTCGCGGAGTATGTAGCAGGCTTTACAGGGGCCTTTTGATTTGATGGGAGCCATTGTTTGTGTTTATGAGTTACACACGAAAACAAGTCAAAACATCTGCTTGGAAATAACAAAACATTTATTTGATTATGATACGCCTTCGAATAATAAATAGCTTGTCACCGTTCTTGTAATTACTCACACGCACACACACAAACACACACACACACACACACACACACACAATATAATAAATAGCTCGTCACGATTCTTGCTGCACAAAACTTTTAGAACAAAAGATCTTTCATTAGGAAATTTTGGGTAATTTCACAACACCCCAAAAAAAAAGCCAAAATTCGGACAAACTGTAACATGTGTTGGACTGTGTGTATCTGTGGATCATCAATGTGTGTATGACCATGTGGACTCCATGGTTAACTGAACCGATTTTGACCTTTTGTCAAAGGTCAAAGGTTACTGTGAACTTGCATATTGTGAGGTCTCAGTGACCTTGTACCTTATATGCCCTGCGTTCCAAATCACATACTCTTTCTTTTTACTACACTACATACTAAAGTACAGAAGAGTTTTAGTCTTTTTACTACACTACATACTAAAGTACAGAAGAGTTTTAGGGCCACAGACAGGAGAGAAAAAAAAAATCAGATGAGGAAGTTTTTTTTTTTTATTATGTCAAGAAATGTCAAGAATAGAGATGAATACTTCAAAATGCTATTGGAGTTAGTGGAGGCATTTGTGTATTTTCTGCATACTACAATTGACCTGCATGTATTGGGACATCCTATATCTTTTTCTGGCATACTAAATAGTAGGGAAGTATGGGGGATTGGAACGCAGGGCTATTTTCTTTGTTTTGCCCAAGCTTACATTTGGACTCCAGGGTTAACTGAATAGATCTTGTACCATATCGTTAGCCTCTTAGCATAGTTGCCTAAATCATATTTACTCTACTCTATTTTTTGTTATTTTTTATTATTATTTTTTTTAGTGAGTGAGTGAGTGCGTGCGTGAGTGAGTGAGTGAGTGAGTGAGTGAGTGCGTGCGTGCGTGAGTGAGTGAGTGAGTGAGTGAGTGCGTGCGTGCGTGCGTGCGTGCGTGAGTGAGTGCGTGCGTGCGTGCGTGAGTGAGTAAGTGATTGCGTGAGTGTGCTCGCAAGCATGCACGCGCCTGTCTGTGTATACATATATTAAAAAACACTTGTTAGTAGACATATGTACACAGTGTTGAGTTTGATCTCGAGAAGGGAAAAATACTTCATCTGAAAACAGATCCATGTCTGGTTTTGTGTCAAACCGTTGAATTTAATTATTAATTTTCCTCCTCTGCAATAATTCACATCATTGTTTTCTCCATTCTCAGAATCTCACTTATCAGTTCCAGAAAACATATTCCTCTTTCAATTAACGCCCGTGTTTAACGAGTTGTTCCAGGCCATTTATTTAAGAGGTGTGTGTGTGTGTATGTGTGTGTGTGTGTGTGTGTGTGTGTGTGTGTGTGTGTGTGTGTGTGTGTCGTGTGTGTGTGAGTGTGTGTGTGTGTATGTCGTGTGTGTGTATGTGTATGTGTGTGTGTGTATGCGTGTGTGTGTGTGTGATGTGGACATCCTTCAAGCCTTTTCGTTAATCCAAACTCATAAATATAGAAAAAAAATATAAAACTGCTGAAAAAATTAATGTCTTTTTTATAATGGAAAGAGTACAAACGATGACTTTGATGTTAGTGAAGTTTAAACTGAAGCCAAGATCTTTCTCATGATGAAAAGAGAGAAGCACCATGATCACATTTGCACCATTTCAATCTCAAAATGTAATTCTCAACATCTGACGCAGCAGTCACCCAGATGTAAAAAATACATATGTGTGTGTGTGTGTGTGTGTGTGTGTGTGTGTGTGTGTGTGTGTGTGTGTGTGTGTGTGTGTGTGTGTGTGTGTGTGTGTTATAAATTATATATATTTTTATATATATATATATATATATATATATATATATATATATATATATAAATGAAAGGAGGAGTCAGTGATTCTGGACAATGCTTGTTGTCAAAAAATAAATAAAGTCAGAATCATCGAATATTCCGATTCGCTCCCTTCACAGGGAGGAGATATCGTGAGGAGATATTCCCATGTGAAGCGCTGAAAAAAAAAATCCAGTGTTAATACACAGCCTAGGCTCTGTGAACTGGCATGTTGCTAGCTATGGCGGGCCCCCTTTGTGTACCTACCAGTTTACAGATCCTAGGCTAAACTTTTTTTTTTTTTTTGCGCACACTGGGGTTGCGTTCCGAATCGTATACTCTTTATTTTTTCTATTCTACATACTACATCCGACGATAAAAATAATCTAGTTAGGGTGCAGTAGGCATACTATTGGGACATACTTTTACTCATAACATGGCGCCTTGATCTTGCCTCTTGCTTTTATATCCGTCACATCCCCGTCTGTTTTTTTTATATGGAGGCTTCGTCGATGTGAGGTCACTTCACGTGCGCACCGGATTGTGGGTCAGAATCGCCCAAATAGGATGCAGTTTTCAACACTAACAATCTTGGCCGGAGGAAGTAGGACATCCGGGTACTTCTAACCATCCTAAATCTGGCCACAAGAATCAGGACATCCTAAATCTTTTTTCTACATACTATATAGTAGAAAGTATGCGATTCGGAACGCAACCACAGTGATTTTGTCAACTAGCATTCTCAAGAATCCCTGAGTCCATTCTAGCCTGGTGCTACCAGACCATCGTACTTCATTTCATTTGTACAGAGGGTCTGGCAGTGCTGTAATTGGCAAACGTTCACTCATGGAGGCGGGTGTGTCTGCTAAAGTTTAAAACTATTGGATCTGCCCAGTGCCACTCTGGATTAGCCAACCAATCGCATAACGTTTGGTCGTCACGTGTGTCATGAGCCGGCTTCTGGCAACTGAAACTGGAGCGCGACTTCGACGTCATCGTTCTCAGCCACTCGCTCTGTTCGCTGATTGGACCGGCTGTCGAATCTCCGGCAAAACTGGGAAATGGGCTGTACACCCAGACTGACTACTGAAGGGAAAATAACATTTGGCCGGAAGTAGGCGGGCGGGCGGAGCCAGGCTACGTCCATTCTAGATTAACTGCATAAATGTTTTTGATGAAGAACCAAGTTCTGAGGAATCCACTTGAAATAAAAAGAAATATAAATTGGATCAAATGAACAAATTGTCGTCAGAATTTCACACATTCAAACAAAAGAACACACACACACACACACACACACACACACACACACACACGCACAAACGGCCGGGAAGTGACTGTATTGTTCAATTTTCATTCAAACCAAAGAACAGAATCTCGTCTGAAACCTGTCGACACTGGGGGAGAAAAAAACTTTGTCCGGGATTTCCAAACTAAACTGTTAATTGAACCCACATGCAACACACAACAGGTGCTAGACACACACACACACACACACACACACACACACACACACACACACACACACACACACACACCCTCCAATCAGCAGACAGGATGTGGCTCATGTCGGATGAGTTAAGTGTGGAAAGATGAATCTCGTATGTGTTTTATAAATTGGATTACATGTTGGATAAGAGATGCCAGAGTGGTGACAGTAAGCGCTCATGTACTTTGGATTAAGACAACGAGACAAAGGAAAAATACCAGTTGTGTGAAGAGAGTGAAAGAGAGAGGGAGAGAGAGAGAGAGAGAGAGAGGGAGGGAAGGAGGGAGGGAGGGAAAGAGAGAGAGGAGAGGGAGAGACAGAGACAGAGAGAGAGAGGGAGAGAGAGACAGAGAGGGAGAGAGAGAGGGAGGGAGGGAGGGAGAGAGAGACAGAGACAGAGAGAGAGACAAAGGAAAATACCAGTTGTGTGAAGAGAGTGAAAGAGAGAGGGAGAGAGAGAGAGAGAGAGGGGAGGGAAGGAGGGAGGGAGGGAAAGATAGAGAGGGAGAGGGAGAGACAGAGAGAGAGAGGGAGAGAGAGAGAGGAAGGGAGAGAGAGAGGGAGGGAGGGAGACAGAGACAGAGACAGAGAGAGAGACAAAGGAAAATACCAGTTGTGTGAAGAGAGAGAGAGAGAGAGAGAGAGAGAGAGAGACAGAGACAGAGAGAGAGAAAGAGAGAAAGAGAGAGAGAGAGAGGAAAATACCAGTTGTGTGAAGAGAGAGAGAGAGAGAGAGAGTGAGACAGAGACAGAGATAGAGACAGAGAGAAAGAGAGAGAGAAAGAGGAAAATACCAGTTGTGTGAAGACAGGGAGAGAGAGAGAGAGAGAGAGAGAGTGAGACAGAGACAGAGACAGAGAGAAAGAGAGAGAGAGAGAGAGAGAGAGGAAAATACCAGTTGTGTGAAGACAGGGAGAGAGAGAGAGAGAGAGAGAGAACAGAGAGAGAGAGTGAGACAGAGACAGAGAGAAAGAGAGAGAGAGAGAGAGAGAGAGAGAGGAAAAATACCAGTTGTGTGATGTTCTTCTCTTTAGCCTACAACAGCGTGTGAAGCAGGATAAAAGGATTTTTATTTCATTTTTTTCTAAAACATTTTTTTTTTCAATTTTTTTTTAGAAAAAAGATTTAGGATGTCCTGATTCTTGTGGCCAGATTTAGGATGGTTAGAAGTACCCGGATGTCCTACTTCATGCGGCCAAGATTGTTAGTGTTGAAAAGTGCATCCTATTTGGGCGATTCTGACCCACAATCCAGTGCGCACGTGAAGTGACGTCACATCGACGAAGCCTCCATATGAAAACAAACGGGGATGCGACAGATATAAAAGCAAGAGGCAAGATCAAGGCGCCATGTTATGATGAAATAAGAGAGTAAAAGTATGTCCCAATAGTATGCCTACTGCATCCTAACTAGATTATTTTTATCGTCGGATGTAGTATGTAGAATAGAAAAAAGAAAGAGTATGCGATTCGGAACGCAACCTGAATTTGTTTTCCAGCGTGCCGTGCACACAGTATGGAGACAGACAGGTAGCGGATTTAGACGTTTTTTTTTCTGTTTTAGTATTCAGTGTGTGTGTGTGTGTGTGTGTGTGTGTCCAAAAAACACAGTCTCCAGAAATCTGCCAGACGGACTTTTATCAGCATCATCACCGGTGAAGATAGATAAGACTAATACGCATGGAAACTGTTGCTTTCAGTCACACTTAGCTTTCTTTTGAAAAAATCCCTTTATCCTAAATCCTTTTAGTCTGAGTGGGAATCAGTGTCTAGGCTTTGTCAGGCCGTAAAGATTAGCCCTGCGTTCCAAATCACATACTCTTTCTTTTTACTACACTACATACTAAAGTACAGAAGAGTTTTAGGGCCACAGGAGAGAGAGGAAAAAAAATCAGATAAGGAAGATTTTTTTTTCATTATGTCGAAAAATGTCAAGAATACAGACGAATACTCCAAAATGCTATTGGAGTTAGCGGGGCATTTATGTATTTTCAGCATACTACAAATTGACGTGCATGTATTGGGAACATCCTAAATCTTTTTCTGGCATGCTAAAAACAGTATGGAAGTATGGGTATTGGAACGGAGGGTTAGCTTTTAAAAAAAAAAAAGCCCTTTATTCTAAGTCATCTCGTTCGGTGAGTAGGTATCAGTGTTTAGACTTTGACGGGCCGTAAAGATAAAGTTTTGGCTCTTGGGATGTTGTTTTCGAGTCGAGGTGACGATCGGAAAAAGCCAGTAAAACAATCTGATGTTTAAACTTAAGGTCTGGAAAGACTCAGATTTTTTTTCAACAAATACTGCTGCCACAAATACTACCCACTAGATAGAAGACCAAATATGGATTTATAAGCCACTGAAAATAGTCCCCAACAAATGCACTTCTATTTCTTCTCGTTTGAGTAATCCAGTGGGCCGCTGTTTTGAATAAATTACTGAGACTTTTTTATATCATAATATACATCTATATATTTGTGTTAACTTTAATCTTTAAGGGAAATGAACATTGAGCGGACGTACATAGGCGGGCGGTGCCATGCTGACGTAACAGCATACAAAATTGGTATTCAACTTCATTCTCGAAATTTTAACATGAAATGCATAATGTAGAAAGAT
>CM049414.1:25975000-26015000 GCA_026929865.2 Hyperoplus lanceolatus | reverse complement strand
GGGATTGGAACGCAGGAATAGCCTTTCGATTCACCATGGCTTTCACTCTCTTAGTAAACCATTCATTAAATACACAACTAAATCTTTCCAATGACATCATACACACATCAGCAGAGGTTGTAAAGTCAAGAGGCCAGACCATCTCGTTTGATCAGCGTCACTCGCCGGCTTAATTTAAAACAGCTGTTTACACTGCTGTTTAGTGTTCGTTATTGGCACGTCTGTATACTGTATATACCTTTAGCCTACAGTATATACAGCTCTGGAAAAAATGAAGAGACCACTCCAAATGTTCAGTGTCTACTCGTTTTACTATCTATAGGCATATGTTTGAGTAAAATGAACATTTTGGTGTTATAATATAAACTACTGACAGCATTTCTACCAAATTCACAATACATTTTTTGTCATTAAAGAGCATTTTTAAATAAGTAATGTAGAGATGAAGATTTGAGAAAAATCCAGACTGGTCTCTTAATTTTTTCCGGAGCTGTACTTTTCACTCTTTCACTTGTCCTTAGCATAACAATGGCAGCGATCCTTTGTACGGCAGCCAAAGAGGCTCAAATTTAAAGGCCTAATGAGCTCATTGGGTTTGCTATTACGCCTTGTCAATGCACAGAGATCATTAATCATCGCTGTAACTTTAACTGAGCGGAATAACACAATACATGTTGAGTGAAGATTTATTTTTTTCACCAACACAGAAAAGCAAGATGTCGACAGTTTTCCAGTTGAGGTAGTGTATACGCAGCAGTGCAGAATAGATGTTAAGTTGTTGAAAGAAAACAGTGAATGGTTTTGATCGCCTGTTTGCATATCAAGCACGTAGGAAGCAGCGTTAAAAAAAAACCTGGCAACCTGGTCTTAAATAGTCAAATATACTGTTTTATCTTGTACAAAAAAAATTCCTTTGCACTACTTTGTAATTTGAATTAATCTAATGTAAATACTGTTTGTGTTTATCTTATTCTAATCTATATATTTTTTGTTAGCGTTCCTTTTGCACCGTCGGCCAGAGGTAAACGCCATTTTGATTCTGATGTCTGTGTGATATCAAAGTTGGTATGAAAAAATGGCCAAAAAAACTATAAAAAGAATTCAAGAAAGCTAAAGTCAAATGTGTATGTTACCCCTGCTTTACTGCGTTGGTGCCATGTTTCAATTTCTGCCTCCAGGGAAAAGCTCTTTTCACACACACACACACACACACACACACACACACACACACACACACACACACACACACACACACACACACACACTGACCCATGTCTCACAGCATGAACACATGAGTTTGTTCAACGTAAAAGTGTTTCCAGCCAACCACAGCAGAACCTTTCAGGGTCACTTTGAAGCACTTTCCTGTAAAATTGTCACTTCCTCTCACCCTTTCCTTTGCACTTAACCTCACCCGACATTGTTTTCCCCCTAAACATACTGTACATGGCATGACAAGTATTGCATCAGAGTTGGCAGTGCGTTGTATCCCGTCACACATTCTGTACATGCATTTAGATACACACAGTCAAGCCCGGAATTATTCACACCCCTGGTAAATTTTGAGTTAATGTTACTTTTATTAAAGGTGCAGTGTGTAATATGACATCATCAAGAAAATTCTTCAAAGTTCTAGAATGCAACACTCCCTGGGTAACCCCAACCCTTTAGAATAATAACAGAAGCTACAGTGGCCTTCAAGGACAAGAACAATTCTAAAGTTTAAACAATGCACCTGATGACATTCCAACTATGACACTTTCAAGATGGCGGCACTAGGCCTTGGTCCAAGATATGCAGAAATATGGACATATATATATGAGACCCTTTCTAAGGGGAAAAAAAAAAATAAAAAAATAAAAATTCAGCTATTATGCACTAAATTAAATGTACTTATGGATATTATAATTACTTTCTACAAAATCTGCTGGGAAATAAAACCCAAAATTGTACACACTGCAGCTTTAAACTAGCAAGTTTTTTCTTGATTAGAAATGACTCAGGCTTCTCCCAGACAATAATAAATCGATGTACAAGAGGCAGCACTGTGGAAAAAATAATTATTTCTCAGCTTTTATTTACATTTGAACGAAAAGTGGGACATGTCCAAAAGTAAGTTTAAGTCAAAATTTGCCAGGGGTCTGAATAATTTCGGTTATGACTCTACATACATTTGGCTGAAGTCCTTGGTAGTGTGGAGAGTGTGGAGTACACGTGAAAGATTATTTTTCGTCCTCTGCCCCGTTTTTGGCCAATAAAAGTCACAAAGTGTAGTGTGTGTAGCTAGTAAAACGACATGCGGCCTCGCAAATGTCACCCAGAGCCCGGCGTTTATATAAGGCCAACGGGGCGTCAACACTAAACGGTTCTGAAGTTCGGTAATCACATAATGGACTGAACAAGTTAACATACAGCTCCGGGGAAAAAATGAAAAGACCACTCCTCCAAATGTTCAGTGTCTCTTGTTTTTTTTTACTATTTATAGACATATGTTTGAGTAGAATGAACATTTTGGTTTTATACTATAAACTACTGACAACATTTCTACCAAATTCCAATAACATTTTTTGTCATTAAAGAGCATTGTCAGTAAGTTATGTAGAGGTGAAGATTTAAGAAAAATCCAGACTGGCCTCTTAAATTTTTCCGGAGCTGCATATTCTACTTGTTGAGTGGTTAATTTGCATGCCATGTAACAGCAGTGTCCCCATTTTGACACCAGTGGCGTATGGGTAGAGCGCGTACCATGTAGGCTCAGTCCTTTTCGCAGAAGATCATTGGTTCAATTCCGACCCGCAGCTGACTACTGCATGTCATCCCCCTCTTTCTCCCCATTTCAACTCTGTCTCTGGGACGACTGAGGGAAGACTGAGGTAAGAAAAACCTCATTCATTATATTATAATAGCTATTTTATAATGATAGAATGCCGGTTCCGTTTGGGTGAAGTATTCCTTTAAGTTGGAATAAAAAGACAATGGGAGGTATGTCTGATGTCTGAACGAAGCCCATCATGACGGAGACACTTAATCAATTCTCGTTGTGTGGAGAAAATACAACATCTGGAGTTTACAACGACTCCTGCATCGCTACAAACTACTAAATTACTATCCTACACACTTCTCTACCAGCTGTGTATTTCACATCACTATGGGAACCGGACAGGGAGGATGTAGGAGGGTTTTTAGACCAAAAGAAAAAAGAAAAAAAAACTTTCCGTAAGGGAATTTTTTGATATCAGCATGAAGGCAACAGCTCTTTGATTAGACTGTGGGCGGGTTGGTGCTTTGATTCTTCTGCCTTTATTTATAACTCACACTGAGCTCAGACTTTATTCCCATGTGTGTGTGTGTGTGTGTGTGTGTGTGTGTGTGAGCTCAGACCTATTCCCATGTGTGTGTCGTCACCTTAAGTTAAGTTACTTTATTAGTCAATGGTTACATAAATTCGTCTTTCCTCATCTCCCCTCTCAAGTTCCCACACTCCAGAGGGGGTCAGAGCGCAGGGTCAGCCATAGTACAGACAGACACACTCCAGAGGGGGTCAGAGCGCAGGGTCAGCCATAGTAGACAGACAGACAGACAGACAGACAGACAGAGGGCAGATAGCGTACAGACAGACACACTCCAGAGGGGTTCAGAGCGCAGGGTCAGCCATAGTACAGACAGACACAACCTCAGAGGGGTCCCAGCACACACCCCAGAGGTACAGACACTCCAGAGGGGGTCAGAGTGCAGGGTCAGCCATAGTACAGACAGGCACACTCCAGAGGGGGTCAGAGCTCAGGGTCAACCATAGTACAGCGCCCCTGGAGCAGTTTTGTGGGTTAAGTGTCTTGCTCAAGGACACAATGGCAGAGATGGTGGGCACCGTAGACGTAATACCACTACTAGTGTTACAACTAACACCCTCCTGTCCGGTTCCGGGAATCGAACCAGCAACCTCATGGTTACTGGTCGGCCACCTTTCCTCTAGGCCATCCTCCCACCATCTTAAAATAATTGCCTAAGAAGTCCTTTTTTGTTGCCTAAATCAGTTCTTCATGATACTGGCCATTTGGTAATGGCCAGAATTATAACAGTATCTCTTGATTCAATGCTGGAATACTTGGGCAGATTTATTGCGTTATATTCTCAGCTCCAGGGCCCACGTACTAACAGTGTGGTGTGTACATTTTGTTGCCATGCATACAGCTCTGGAAAAAATGAAGAGACCAGTCTGGATTTTTCTTAAATCTTCATCTCTATATTACCTAATGGAAATGCTCTTTAATGACAATATTCTCATTGTGAATTTGGTAGAAATGTTGTCAGTAGTTTATATTATAAAACCAAAATGTTCATTCTACTCAAACATATGCCTATAGATAGTAAAACGAGAGACACTGAACATTTGGAGTGGGCTCTTCATTTTTTTTCCGTAGCTGTGTTGTCTGAGAGAAAACAACAACTGTGTAGGTCCGTATCATCTCAATTTCCTCTCTGCTCAACTCGCTGCCAAAATGCAAACGGCCGTCGACCTCCCAGGAGAAGAAACAGCTTGTCACAGATCAAAACCAAAATTATTCATACCCCTGGCAAATTTTGACTTAAATTTACTTTTATGAAACCAGCAAGTTTTTTCTTGATTGGAAATGGACACAAGCTTCTCCTGAAAGATAATAAGACGCTGTACAAGAGGCATCATTGTGGAAAATATTTTTTTTCAGCGTTTATTATTATTATTATTATTATTATTATTATTATTATTATTATTATTATTATTATTATCATCATCATCATCATCATCATCATCATCATCATTATTATTATATAATTATTATTAAACATTATCATTATCATCATCATCATCATCATCATCATCATCATTATTATTATTATTATTATTATTATTATTATTATTATTATTATTAATATTATTATTATTATTATTATTAATGTTCAAATGATCTACGTTGGAGACTTCGAATAGGCCCACTGGGTTTTTCGGCCTTTCTCTGCATAGTATGCATTTGTTATCCTTGTAATTTTGTTTATTTGAAATTGTGGAAATTAAAAATAAAAATAAAGAAACACTTGAAAGCATATGCCAGCTGCATCGTGGACCGGAAAAGTTCCATATTTTGAACTCTGCGTGTATGTGTAAAGGTGGAGTCAGTGATTCTGGAGAACGCTTGTTGTCAAAATCACTTTTTTGACAAGATCTCCTCATCATCCACTTATCTGTATTGTGTATGGACCGAAAAAATTCCAGTGTTAGTAGCCTACATACACAGCCTAGGCTCTGTAAACGAAACGCCCATGTTGTTTTAGCTCCTAAACAACAAATTAAATAAAGTTAGTGGAAGAGTTAAGGTAAAAGGTAAAACCCATCTGTCAATATTTATTCCTTTCTTCTCTGTTTACAAAGGTCTAGAAAAAAAAGTAAAGAGTAAATACAGTTCACCGGCTGAGATAATGAGTCGGACTGGAACCAAAAACATCTGTTGAGAATGATGTCACGCCTTACACACACACACACACACAGACAGACAGACAGACAGACTATGGCCACACACACACAGACACACACTCACAGACACACAGACACGCACATCCACCCACACACACAGCACGTCATTGACATACTGTATAAACATGTGTTAGCAGGTTGACCCAAACTGACCCATGTCTCACAGTAAACACGTGAGTTTGTTCAGCGTGAAGGTGTTATAGTCTGTAACTCTGGAAACCACCATGTGAATGGTAAATGGACTCCACTTATACAGCTCTTTTCCCTGGTTTTTCACAGACCCAAAGCGCTTTACATTGTTTTGTACACATTCACCCATTCACACACACATTCATACACCGATAGCAGCAGCAGCAGCTACCACGCAGGGTGCAAGCTAACTATCGGGAGCAATTCGGGGTTCAATGTCTCTTTGCCCAAGGACACTTCGACATGTGACAGGTAGGCGGGGGATCAAACCTCTGACCCTGCACTCCAGAGGCGACCTCCCTGCCCACTTTGCCACTGCCGCCCTGAGCAACTCTGCTTCCCACTGTCTGAATATATGGATCTTAAAGGAGCTACGAGGAACATTGAAATATCTGTAAAACAGTCTAAATTTTTCCTCTGATGAGCATAAATGAAATGTAACAGCAAACGAGAGCATCGGTGCAACGAATGCTATCTGTTGAAAATAAATTGTCTGTGTGTGTGTGTGTGTGTGTGTGTGTGTGTGCGTGTGTGTGTGTGTGTGTGTGTGTGTGTGTCACTGTGTGTGTGTGAATGTGTGTGTGTGTGTGTGTGTGTGTGTGTGTGTGTGTGTGTGTGTGTGTGTGTGTGTGTGTGTGTGTGTGTGTGTGTGTGTGTGTGTGTGAAGAAGCCAGAGATTAATTTAGTCCATCCTCCTGCTCTCAGACTGTAGACAAATTGAACAATACAGTCACTTCCCGGCCGTTTGTGCGTGTGTGTGTGTGTGTGTGTGTGTCTGTGTCTCTTCCTGAGTCTGTCTGTCTGTGTGTGTGTGTGTGTGTGTGAATGTGTGTGTGTGTGTGTGTGTGTGTGTGTGTGTGTGTGTGTGTGTGTGTGTGTGTGTGTGTGTGTGCCATTGTTCCACACAGACGTTATTATATTGAGCTTGCTTCACACCTGCAACTGCTTCCAGTTCCTGCATACAGTCCAATAATATTCTATAATTTAATATATTACATCAATTGCATAAAGTCGTCCCAGAAGGAAAAATACGGAGGTGTATGTGTGTGTGTGCGTGCGTGTGTGTGTGTGTGTGTGTGTGTGTGTGTGTGTGTGTGTGTGTGTGTGTGTGTGTGTGTGTGTGTGTGTGTGTGTCTGTCTCTCTCTGAGTCTGTGTGTGTGTGTGTGTGTGTGTGTGTACGTGCGTGTGTTAGTGTGTGTGCGTGCGTGTGTTAGTGTGTGTGTGTGTGTGTGTGTGTCTCTCTGTCTGTGTGTGTGTGTGCGTGTGTGTGTCTCTCTCTCTGAGTCTGTGTGTGTGTGTGTGTGTGTCTGTCTCTCTCTGAGTCTGTGTGTGTGTGTGTGTGTGTGTTAGTGTGTGTGTGCGTGCGTGCTGCGTGTGTTAGTGTGTGTGTGTGTGTGGAAAAATACGGAGGTGAACATTTAATTTCGAACGTCAGTATTCAATTTCCATTTCGTACGATCAGGTTTGGATTAAGAGATTTTGTTTGAATTATGGTTTAATTTTTTTGGGGGTAAAAAGTTCAAATATTTGTATTGTTGTGGAATATGTCTTCACTGTGATCCTCTTGTGTTGTGTCTAGCTCACCAGTAATAATCAGAAATGTTTTCCAGATTACCCACCATGCAAATCTGCCTCTTTCAATATTTGGTATGAATTTGAACTCGGTCTGTTCTTCATAAATTTAACAGTGATGGGTGTGTGAGTCACTTGTCTTCTGTTTAAAGTATAAAAATAAAATAAATCCCCTTACCAGCTTCTGAAAATTAAATGTTAAATGATAAATAGACCTGACTTGTATAGCGCTTTCTAGCCGATTTTCTCAGCCCCAAAGCGCTTTACATTTCTCACCACATTCACCCATTCATACACACACTCATACAATGCAAGCTATATCATTTTCATTCATTTATTTATTTTATTTTATTTTTTTCACAAACCTTAAAGGTGCAGTGTGTAATATGACATCATCAAGAAAGTTCTACAAAGTTCTAGAATGCAACGCTCCCTGGGTAACCCCACCCCTTTGGAATAATAACAGAAGCTACAGTGGCCTTCAAGGACAATTCTAAATTTTAAACAATGCACCTGATGACATTCCAACTATGACAATTTCAAGATGGCGGCACTAGGCCTTGGTCCAAAATATGCAGAAATACGGACATATATGAGACCCTTTCTAAGGGAAAAAATAATAATTCAAAACATTTTATTCAGCTATTATGCACTAAATTAAATGTACTTATGGATATTATAATTACTTTCTACAACATATGCAAGGAAATAAAACCCAAAATTCTACACACTGCAGGTTTAACATTGACCCCAGTAGAAATGCTGCAGTTTGGCACGGCAACATAAACAAATACATATATTTTGTTAGTTTGAGATGTCATGGCACTCAAAAGCATTTTTTTTTCAGAAAGATAACGTTTATCAGACATCCTAACATTTGAGGTCTGCTGCAACTCTCAGTTCGTTTAAATCGAGTCTGAAGACTTTTTTGTTTCCATTTTAACCTGCAATTTTCATTTTTTTTGCTTTTAAATGTTTTTAAATCGAGTTTTATAATGTGTATTGTGTATTCTAATCTTGCCCCTGTAAAGCACTTTGAGTGGCCTTGTGTCTGAATTGTGCTATAGAAATAAACTTGCCTTGCCTTGCCTTGCCTAGGTTCTCCAGGACACTTGTAAATTGCATATTTATACATTTCTTTCATGGCATTCAGTCTGTGGAAAAAAACAAAGGAAGAATTGCATTGTATGACTGAGAACATGTTTCTTAATGTGCATATAACAATAAATAATAAATAAGAACGTAACACTTTGAAACGTTTGCTTGTGCTTTAGCTCATCCAAGCCATCATCCCACTTTTTTTTAAGAGATTTTTTTTTTTCTAACAAGGAAACTATAGCCAATTTGTTTTATTTGCCCCAGGCCATCATGCATCCATTATTGTTGAACCCTGATAATTAAAAAAACAACTTTAAATGTTTAATTTCAGTGTGACAACCATCAATAATGTCTCACACACAAACTCCTCTGAAACTGTGCAGCCAAATCACACAGACACATTCACGATTGTTTTCGGAATACTAAGCATTTCAAACACTTGTCAGTAAACACACACACACACACACACACACACACACACACACACACACACACACACACACACACACACACACACAGTAACATACAGTAACACACACACACACACACACACACACACACACAGTAACATACAGTAACACACACACACAGTAACATACAGTAATACACACACACACACAGTAACATACAGTAACACACACACACACACACACACACACACACACAGTAACATACAGTAACACACACACACACACACAGAGTAACACATGCTCTCTCACACAAACAAACACCTGCACGCACGCACGCATGCACAAACACAAACACACACACACACACACACTTCTGCGCATGCATTTACACACACACACACACACACACACACACACACACACACACACACACACACACTCACACTCACACACAAATAACTGTGTGATAGTTAATATTATAAATGAAAAAGCCTAGTTATCCGATTTGGAGCGGATTGGTTGTCCCCATTAAATCATAAATCTCGTATCGACTGAGATTAACTTTTAAATTTTTCCGTTGAGATCATTTGACACAAAACTGCTGAGTCGGAACATTTGGTCGAAAATTCATTAACGGTTTGTCAGTTATCGACAAGAAGCCAAGAGACATTTTGTTTTTTTGTGTCGAGACTTGAGGCAGTTTTATCACGTTGATGTATCGGCACAGACAAGCTTTCAACAGCAACAGACTCCCATTTAATAACACAGGATGTGATACAGGCCTCATGTCATTCTAACGGAAGAGCTCAGAACACTGGAATTATGGGAAAGAATACTCTCTGTAATCACTGTTGCAACGTAAGTGTGATCGGATAATAAAATCGGATCGGATAATATTTCTGAAACACTCCAATTTTTCCTCTGATGATCATAAATAACATGTAACAGCAAACCAGACCATCAGTGCAAAGAATGCTATTTTTATATAGTTTTTCTTGATGCCTTTGTCATGGGTATACGCTCACCCAGGAACAACAGCTGGCGTGGTAAAAACACTACCGCTTTTGTCCAAAGGGGGGTTTGAATGAAGAATGAACACAAACCGAAAGTTCCGCATAGCAACTTTAAACCCTAAACTAGGGAATCGAATTGGAAAGACAAAATAATTGAACAGTCTCCTGACAGTTGCTCACATTATACAGACAGACAGCACACTGAAGAAGGAGCTGAGGCTGTCGTCAAGGGGAAAATTGACAATAAAGTTTGAGTTGACTTTAAACGGTTGACGGTAGCAACGCCGGAGTTTATATAACAGTTTGTTAAAGTTTGGTGATGTGTTTTCATGATGTTCCAGTTTTAATCAGGCTATTGTTCTGCTTCATTCAACTGATCTGAATGTTTTAATTATTGCTGCCATCGGTGAATGAGTGTGTGTGAATGGGTGAATGTGGTAAGATATGTAAAGCGCTTTGGGGCTGAGAACATCGGCTAGAAAAGCGCTATATAAGTCAAGTCCATTTACCATTTGTCTGCCTTTTGTGAAATCTTATTGTATTTTGTAATATTTATTTTAACCCGGCGTCGTTGTAAAAGAGGGTCACCCCTCAATTGATCATTTAAAGGTGCAGTGTGTAATATGACATCATCAAGAAAGTTCTACAAAGTTCTAGAATGCAACGCTCCCTGGGTAACCCCAACCCTTTAGAATAATAACAGAAGCTACAGTGGCCTTCAAGGACAAGAACAATTAAAAATTTTAAACAATGCACCTGATGACATTCCAACTATGACACTTACAAGATAGCGGCACTAGGCCTTGGTCCAAAATATGCATAAATATGGACATATATGAGACCCTTTCTAAGGGGAAAAAAAATAATTCAAAACACTTTTGTTCAGCTATTATGCACTAAATTAAACGTACGTATGGATATTATAATTACTTTCTACAAAATCTGGTAGGAAATAAAACCCAAAATTCTACACACTGCAGGTTTAAGGTGAAATATAGGAAATTAAACCAGTATTCTTTTTTCGTTGTCTCTGATCCACAATCCACTGCAGCAGAAGTTACTTCACATCAGCCAGAGATGAGACGGACATACTGTATAAGCAAATGGGTCATGCTTAGGGTTGCAAAGGGGTGGAAAGTTTCTGGTAAATTACCGGAAACTTTCCACGGGAACTTTTGCTCGGGAATTTTGGGAATATTCAAAATGATAAATTATAGGAATTAACTATATGGCGGCAATTTAAATAATTTTTTTTCCATATCCAAACATAAATCTAAACATGTATTATTTTGCATGGATGTCTGCCTATGACCATGACTATGTTTGGTCATAGGCAGACATCCATGCAAAATAATACAATTAAAAAACATTACATTTGAACAGATTTATTTGTAAGAAGAACTTTAAGTTTTGATTATTTTATGAACAATCAATAATTTCACTGAACAACAAAAAGATGAATGTCGAGTAAAATATTACGCATCTGTCTGACCCCACCCATTCAATAAATAAAGTCAAATGCCCCCCATGTGATGGGGAATGCACAGAGCATGTAGGGGGCGTGGCCTCTGTACACCTGCAGTAGGATGTGTGCTATGTGCAATTTGCCAAGTGTACTCGTCTGGTTTAAAATCTGGTTGTTTTAGTCAAGATTATGCTAAAATATATTTTCCCCAACTATATTTAAAATCACAGTTTAAGCCTCTGTAAACCTGGTATAGTAAAAATCAATATAAGATATCAAGTTGGGTGTCTCAATAAACTTTCAAAAAAATCTGATTTTAAATTAAATGTTCAAAAATATATTAAAACTTAGTTGAATAAACTGCTTTTTACTCTAGAACGTTTGTCTGGACTGAAATAACATAGTTAGGAGAATTTAGTGCATTTGGGCTGCTTTAAATTGAGTAAATTCCCGTTTATTCCCGTTAATTCCCAAAATTCCTGTTAATTCCCATGGAAAGTTTCCAACTTTGAAAATTCCCGGAATTTTGCAACCCTAGACATGCTCAAGGCACAATATTACTGCTATACAAGTCAAAGTATGGGGCGACCGTGGCTCAGGTGGTTAAGCGGGTTTGAGTGCCTTGAAAAGCGCTATATAAATCCAATCCATTATTATTATTATTAAAGTATGTCCCAAACTGTGTTCTTTGTAAGGTGCAGTTTGGAGTTCAGTAAAAATTAAAGTGAATTCGATTTGGAACGCAGGGTATGTTTCCTGGCCCCTGTCACGTTTTGGTGAATCATCTAATGAAATCAACTCTGTGCCTATAGGACACACACACACACACACACACACACACACACACACACACACACACACACACACACACACACACACACACACACACACACACACACACACACACACACAGTATAGTAGTTCTGACCCTACATCAATGCCATACATGTGACAGCTTCTTCTTTGATCCAAATCCCTTTCAAACAAAAACTCCATTTCATGAACCCGTAAAAGTTTGTTCACTCATAATGCTGAGTAGATGAGTGATACTGGTTCACACACACACACACACACACACACGCACACGCACACGCACACACACACACACACACACACACAGCAGCGTATGCCAGACTTTTCCATTAGGTCATGTGCGGCCAGCCAAAGTTTATAGTTCTGCTACATACGACTGGCCTCAAGAAATCGCTCGAAAGGATTTTTTTGGGAGTTTTTATTGCACTTAGCAGCGGCGTATAAACATTGGTCTAGAATCCACGATGAAGGCTTGCTCTCAACGTGAACTCCGAGGTGTCATTAAACATATCTGGCCCCGAGTGTGTGTGTGTGTGTGTAAGGGTTTAAGTTGACGTGTGTCCAGATGAATTGGGAGGTTCCTTCTGTTTTTGGCTCTGGTGAAACGTTGTGTGAAGTGTTTGTGAAGCTGCTGTGTGTGTTACCGTCACTCAGAGAGAGAGACAGGCACGCGAGCTCAGACGTGAAACTTCTAAACACTTCAGACATACACACACACTCACACACACTCACTCACTCACTCACTCACTCACTCACTCACTCACTCACTCACTCACTCACTCACTCACTCACTCACTCACTCACACACACACACACACACACACACACACACACACACACACACACACACACACACACACACACACTCACTCACTCACTCACTCACTCACTCACTCACTCACACACACACACACACACACACACACACACACACACACACACACACACACACACACACACACACACACACACACACACACACACACATACATACACACACACACACACACATTCTGACCCTCTCAGACATGAAACTTCTAAACACTTCAGCGTTGTAATATGTCCAAGTTAAAGGTTAAAAAGTGAAGCATTTCAGCAAGACATGGGCCCATTTTTTCCCCTGTGGGGATCATTTAGGGTGCTAGTGCTTGAGAAACTAACTGTAGTATACACTATGTAGTCATGGGGGTTGTTGGTCACACAAAATTGGCGTATTTTTTATTTATTTTTTCCATTTGTCCAAGCTTTATTGACAGTTTTGGAGAGACAGAGATGAAATGGGGCAGAGAGGGGAATGACATGCAGAGAAAAGGACTGAGCCTATACAAAATAGACAGTTTAAAAGAAGTTGAAAGTTACCTCTGGGTTTGTGAAAAATAATAATAAAATTACATATAGGGGAGAGTGGCCTAAATTGTGCAACTTTTCACTCAAAGTGACTTTAAAGTAAGGCCTTGACAGTAAAGTCTCCAACTCAAATATGTACATATATTTCAGGGTGTTGTGCATCCCTGGCAATAAAAACTTTGGATCTGGAATAAACTGTTGAAGAAATATAGCTTTCGGAAAAAAAGTTGTCTTGATGCACAACTTGCCCCCAGTGTGGTGTAAGTTGTGCGGTTGGAGAGAATACCATGGGGTGAATTGTGCCATTGATATATATCTCATAAACTGTAATGCAAGACAAATCCATTAGACAATCACTTATTTAAGGTTTATTTAAAGTAAATAGTTGACAAAGATTGAAGGACAATTTTCTTAAACAAGGCCTAGCAGATCTAATGGTTTTACCTGCAAAGCTCACAATGACAAAGTCACCATCATCATCATCTTTCTGGCCATCTGAACTCTCATCAGTGGTGTCGTTAAGTGGAATTGAGATGTCACTCTCTTCTGAGCTACTGTAGACAATCACTTTCTTTTGGTGACCAGCGTATACAGCCATGCCACTGGCACAACTCTCAGAAATGTACTTTGCACTAGTTGCTCCATGCTTGTGGAACCAACTGCCACCTGACAAATGTGATTCCCCTACATTTCTGCCTTTAAATCAAGGCTCAAAACCCATATGTACACCCTGGTGTTTCCTCCCCATTAACCTCTCATACTTCTTACCTCTGCACTACTATCTGTGTTTATGTGGATATGGGCTTTACGTCTTTTATTTTGGTTATTGTTATTTTACCTTCATTGTTTACCTACTGAATGCACTATGTACAGCACTTTGGACAGTGCACACTGTCATAAATGTGCTTTTATAAATACATTTTACTTACTTACTTACTTATAACTCACCCAGGCCCTTTGGCACAAATCACCCCATCCCCAGAATTTTGGATAATAGGCATGATGCAGCAATTTAGGGTTGACATTGTGCTAACTGTATAGACTCAAAATGTAGCATACCAAAGCACTAAAACATGTGTCAAATGTTTTCAAACTTGTCTATAATTGTTCAGACACAATAATCAAAAAACCTTGATCATGGAAATTTTACTTTGAAAGGCAAAACACAGTTTTTTGAGCTAAAATGTGCTTATATCTTATTCCATGTGTCTCCCTTCTTTACAGGATGAGTCAAATGGATGGCTCTTCTTAAATATTTGGTCACATTTCCAATTTCTTCCACGGTTTAATAGAAACAAGGGGTGGCACAACATCCACAATGCACAACTTAGGCCACTCTCCCCTATATATAAAATATAAAATTCCTGGAAGGTTTGTCTAAAATCATTAATTGACAAAGTAATTAGACCAATCTTACAAAACGTCTTTGTACTGTTTGTCAGATTTTCGGATTAATTTCTAGCATAAAGTCAGATAAAGTCAGAGTTTTTTTTCAAGTTGGTGCCTTTTTTATCATTGTTTCTGCACGTGGTGTCAAAACAGAGCGGAAAAATAAATAATTTTAAAATAAAATTGAGGTATAATTTCTGTAAATACCCAGAGAGAAGGAGCTTGTGTCTCTATTGACCTCGAGCTTTGAGAATTGTTCACTGGTGGCAGTTGGAAGCAGAAACAAAATGATTTTCAACATCTTTAACATCTTTAGTAAAGTCAGGAGGAAATCCTTTAAGCAAAGAACACACACACACACACACACACACACACGCACACACACACACACACACACACAGACACACGCACTCACATACACACACACACACACACACACACACACACACACACACACACACACACACACACACACACACACACACACACACACACACACACTGTCTTTGCAACCGGACATAACAGGGTTTAAAAAGGTTCATAAGAAATGTGATGTCAATTCATTGAAATCATGTGTTGTGTAAAAGTATTTTATTAAAGCTACAGTGCGCAACTTTTATCATATAAAGAAATGTCGGTTACATTCAAGCCATCGCCAAACGAGTTGACACAAAGTTGATTAAGCCTATTATCAGCTCCACAAAACTCTCTCTGTATTTCTCAGTATGGTAGCGTTTACAAACTGGTGTCTTTAAACCTGCAGTGTGTAGAATTTTGGGTTTTATTCCCTAGCAGATTTTGTAGAAAGTAATTATAATATCCATAAGTACATTTAATTTAGTGCATAATAGCTGAACATTTTTTTTTGAATTATAATTTTTTCCCTTAGAAAGGGTCTCATATGTGTCCATATTTCTGCATATTTTGGACCAAGGCCTAGTGCCGCCATCTTGAAAGTGTCATAGTTGGAATGTCATCAGGTGCATTGTTTAAAATTTAGAATTGTTCTTGTCCTTGAAGGCCACTGTAGCTTCTGTTATTATTCAAAAAGGGGTGGGGTTACCCAGGGAGCGTTGCATTCTAGAACTTTGTAGAACTTTCTTGATGATGTCATATTACACACTGCACCTTTAATCTAAAGTCCCAGATGAGAGAAAAACTTGCAAATTTGAAGTGTAGACTCAGCTAAGCACTAATGCATAATAACACCAGAGCAGATGTGAGGTTGAGGTCTGCAGGGTATTTGATAATCTAAACTGTCTTCTCCACGGCAACGCTTTGGCCTTGTAACTAGTAGCTACACAGTATGAGTCACACACTTGATAGCAACAGCTCTGAAAAAAAAATGAAGAGACCAGTCTGGATTTTTTCCTAAATCTTCATCTCTTCATAACTCATTGAAAAAATGCTTTTAAGGACAAAAAAAATGTTTTGTGAATTTGGTAGAAATGTTGCCAGTAGTTAATATTATAAAACCAAATAAATTGTTCATTCTTCTCAAACAAAATGCCTATAGATAGCTGATAGTCCAACGAGAGACACTGAAACATTTGGAGTGGGGCTGTATTATGAGCTCATGCCATGACGAGGTGTTTCCAGTGGAGAGGGGCAGCCATGTTTACAGCTTATAGACGATTAGTGGCTCTCACTCCTCTCACTGCCTCGGCTGTTAAGCTTTATGTTTGTGGCAGTGATTCACCAGGGAAAATATCTGGACGAGGAGAAAATAGCAGCAGCAGGCAAAAAGTCAGGTCATTGGAGTTAGATGGTCGTAAGCAAGAAGAAGTCACCATCTGTCTGTCTGTCTGTCTATCTATCTATCTATCTATCTATCTATCTATCTATCTATCTATCTATCTATCTATCTATCTATCTATCTATCTATCTATCTATCTATCTATCTATCTATCTATCTATCTTTGTCGGTCTGTCTGTCTATTTAGCTATCATTCTATCTATCTATCTATCTATCTATCTATCTATCTATCTATCTATCTATCTATCTATCTATCTATCTATCTATCTATCTATCTATCTATCTATCTATCTAAATTTAACAGTACCTGAAAACCATATTTGAGTAAGACTAACTAGCAATATGCCCGTTTACAGAGCCTAGGCTTTGAATTAACACTGTTTTTATCAGCACATACACAGTACCAACATTTAGCGGATGTAAAAATGCATTTTGTATGGAGCTTCACTGTGTGTGCAGTATAAATAGATAGATATATAGATAGATATATAGATAGATAGATAGATAGATAGATAGATAGATAGATAGATAGATAGATAGATAGATAGATAGATAGATAGTAGATAGATAGACAGACAGACAGACAGATAGACAGATAGACAGATAGATAGATAGATAGATAGATAGATAGATAGATAGATAGATAGATAGATAGATAGATAGATCTGTTAAAAAAAGTGCTATTCCCCTCAGCCTCTTTGATTCCTCACTAAGACACTTTTCCTTATTTCCTGACTGGTCTATCTATACCTGGCTTTCCAAGTTTCCTTTCAGCCTACAGCTCTTCCCTTCACAGACACAACACTACACAGATGTGCAGATGGTACAGTATGTCTCTGAGTGCTGAACCTTCACTCAACCCGTCTGTGTTTGCCCGTTCATCTGCCCAAGTTCCACATTAGCAACTGTGTCTCAGGTGGTAGAGCGGGTTGGCCAATGATCGAAGGGTTGGAGGTTCGATTCCCCTCCCTGCCACTTGTGTCATGGTTGTTGTGTCCTTGGGCAAGACATTTCACCCACCTTGCCTGGTGTGAATGTGTGTGACTGCTGTATGTTTGAGGTGGTGGTCGGAGGGGCCGTAGGCGCTAAATGGCCGTCGCGCTTCCGTCAGTCTGCCCCAGGGCAGCTGTGGCTACTATGGTAGTTTACCACCACCAGTATGACTGTGTGTGAACGAATGGAACCTGCAACCATGTGTAAGGTTTTTAATTTTTTAACATTGATGATGCATATAACCACCATCATATGTGCATTTACTTTTTATATAATCAAATACATAATCATACAATTAAAATGTGACTTTAATAATATTCTCATCTCAGTACAGAACAGGGAGTGGAGAAGGGAGAGAAGGCTCGTGCTTAAAAGAGAATTTGGTGAATGGTACAACCAGGTCTGACTCATCTCAACCTTCATAGATAAGAAGTAATATCCAAGGCCAGGAGCATAGGGTTACCTTTAATGAGAGGACGGCCAGGAAGGAGATGAAGGGTGGACTTTGCAAACTGCCTGACAACGAGATTCAACCAATCAGTAGACATTTTCATGATTTTAGAGGCAGCAGTGGCGAAGTGGGTAGGGAGTCTGCCTCTGGAGTGCAGGGTCTTGCAAGGCAAGGCAAGGCAAGGCAAGGCACGTTTATTTATATAGCACAATTCAGACACAAGGCCACTCAAAGTGCTTTACAGGGGCAAGATTAGAATACATAAAACACATTATAAAACATTTACAGCACTTTGGTTCACCTCAGCTGTTATAAATGTGCTGTAGAAATAAAGTTGACTTCATTTGGATTTTTTTTTGCAAGCACTACATGGTACATTTTGAGATTATTGTCAATGTTGCTTTCATAACATGTCTTCTTTCATATTAGGATAAATCAAAGGTCCAACATGTACATTCAGGCGTTTATTTGACTAAACCTTGTCTGTTTGCGTCTGTATATATTTCTCGTATACAACCATCTTTAACGGGACATTATCTCAACATTAGGTTTTTTTTTATCACTCTGAACCCAAAATCTCAAATTCTAAAGCACTAAACTTTACACAATAATGCCTTGCACCACTCCAAATGTTCAGTGTCTCTTGTTTTACTATTTATAGGCATATGTTTGAAAGTAGAATGAACATTTTGGTTTTATAATATAAACTACTGACAACATTTCTACCAAATTCCAAAACAATTTTTTAAGAGCATTTTCAATACGTAATGTAGAGATGAAGATTTAAGAAATATCTGGACTGGTCTCTTCATTTTTTCCAGAGCTGTATATTTTTAATTGTCTGATTCATGATACATTTTGTTCTTTAAAAACATGCCAAATTAATTAAACTCACAAAAGAAAAACACACACCATTGTAAATTTTCAGTAGTTTTATTGAAAAATGCCTCTTCTGTTTTCAGAAATAAATAAGAAAATAAGGCGGAAGTGGAATTCACAATCTGCAGTTGAAACATGATGCAAGCAAACACCATATCCATAGTCTTGCATGCAGGTTATTATTTTTTTTTTGACTGCATTCGATACTGATAAAAAAAAAATTACAAGAATTGACAACAACTATATTCCGATTAAAAAAAAAACAAAAAAATTAAAATGTAACCAAAAAAATAAAAATACAAAAAAAATTTACTAAATATACACCACAGAACATGCAATTCCACTTCTTTTTTGTTAAAAATTAGCTGTGACGGAATAAAAATTGAAAAAACTGATAAATATCAAGTTTAGAGAGAGATACAAAAAATGAAAGCATGTGTTTAACTGCCATAATGAAACTGAGCCTCCTAAGAAAGACAACATATGGATGATTATATTTAAACATACTGGATGAATTGTGACGCCGAACATTGTGAACAAAACATTTATTCCTTTTAGTTAAAGCCCCTGTTAAAACCCACATCCACAAAATCCTTCTCTAACTTTGTAACGTGGGGGAGTTAGTTTCATGATAGTAATGCATCCGTCTGTCTGTCTGTCTGTCTGTCTGTCTATCTATCTGTCTGTCTGTCTGTCTGTCTATCTATCTATCTGTCTGTCTGTCTGTCTGTCTATCTTACTATTGTAGACATGGTTTTATCAGAGGCTTTAAGCTGTTGTATTAATGTATGCACTGCTCAACACAAACTTATTGCAAATATGTTACAAGCAAAAAAACGACATAAGTGGAAAATGAAGAAAAAGCTCACAGGTTATTTCATGGAGTCTTTAACATCTCTTAACAATTTGTTTTTTGTAAAGTCAGTCGTCCCTTAAAAAAAACTCTAACCCTCCCTCCTTTCTGTCCGAACCCTTCACCTGCCACACAAATGAAATATTCACATACGTTTTTTTTCAAAGGCATTTCAAATGTATTTTCCAATAAGATCGAGGTGTCAAACCCCGTTGTTTGCTTTTTCGTGTGTGTGTGTAAATGTGCATAGATCCCAAAAACAAAAACACAGGTTGACCAAGAAAGAAAAAAAAAATAATAATAATAGCACGTTGGCTTTTTGGGTTTTTATGATCTTGGCCTATTGAGTTGAACCTTTCTTGATAGTGATCTCTTTCGACGTTGGTTATCCTCTTCTTCTTCCTCTGCTGGTTGTGGCATCACCCGGGTGTCACGTTCAGGTGGGTATTGGCCTGCGCCGAGAGAGTGTTTTGGGCCAAAATTGAGCATAAAAGTTGGTCTCATGCATGCACAAAAAATATCTTGATAAAATGTTTTTTTTTTTCCTCTACCCGACACCCATGCGAGAGGACTGATCAGCCTACACATGCCCTGTGTTCCAAATCACATACTCTTTCTTTTTACTACACTACATACTGAAGTAAAGAAGAGCTTTAGGGCCACAGACAGGAGAGAAAAAAAATCAGATAAGGAACGATTTTTTTTTCATTATGTCGAGAAATGTCAAGAATAAAGTCGAATACTCCAAAATGCTATTGGAGTTAGTGGGGCATCTAGGTATTTTTGGCATACTGCAATTGACATGCATGTATTGGGACATCCTAAATCTTTTTCTGGCATAATAAATAGTAGGGAAGTATGGGGATTGGAACACAGGGATGGTTAGTACTATAAATGCAGGGGCGTGTCCAATTCATTCCTGGGTTTGTTTTCAAGGAGTGTATTGTGTGTTACAGTACAATTTATTTTTTGCTTTCAAATTAAATGGGAAAAAGCACATATTGGAGGCTATTGAGATAAACTCTAAAGCTAACAACCTTACTTTGCCTACGTTAACTTTTTTTTCCAAATCGCATATTATTAGTTCAAAAACATTTTTTAATGGTAAAATTGATTCTCATTTTTATATCAGAATAAGTTGCTGCTATACTACTGAACGGAAAATTACTTATGATGATAGCAGTCGTGTACATTTATTTATCACTAGCAAAAAATGCTTCACAAAATAACTTTTTTTCATGTATCTTATATATCATCTTGTATTGTATCTTGTACAGAACTTTGGTCAACTGATGCTGTTTTTAAATGTGCTATAGAAATATTTTTGACATGACCCAAGAATTCCTTTTGAACACGCCTCTGCTTAATATTTTCATGTGTGTGGATATTTTTCCCTCTTTGTTAACGTAAGTTTGGGTTAGTTAGTTCCACTCTGTCCTTCCCTTTTACAACTTACTCATTTACAATACAAAACATTTCTGTATTAAAAACTCATAGTATAGGTTCTTGTACCGCAGGCTGGAGATAAAACTTTTGCTGTTGTATAGTTAGTATTTGATAACATACAGATAAGATTAGTGTAAAATAATGAAAAAAAAAACAGGAACAAAATATGCTAGTTGATTTGTTCGTTTCTGTACATCAAGTGGCAAATCTTTAGTATTCCTCCCTGGTCACATGTAAAGGAGGGATTGAGTATTGGCCCTGAGCAGTTTGAAAACAGCTACAAAAGTACGGAAGAGCATTAGGAACATTTTTCATTTTGCGAATCGTTTTAAGAAAAAAGTCAAAATGTCGAGAATAAAGACCGAATACAATGTTGACAATAAACTCGATAAACTCATCAACTTTAACATTAATTATTAATATTTTTCTCTTGTTGCCCTTATACTCTTCCGTAACAAAACACATGGCCAATAAAAATAAAAAATAATAATATAAAAAAAAGAGGCGTTTTTTTTTGGGTCGGCGTTTAGCAAAAGCAGCGGGTTTGTTGTTGTTTTTTTGGCAAGGCACAAGCTTTCGAGAAACTACAGAGAATGTTAAACTAAATTTAGTGGACTTGAAACTTCAAACATAAATATCAAGGCACACATTAGTTTATGTACATATCAGCTGGAGATTAAAAAAAAATAGTTTCACTGCTGCTTGTAGCTGCGGTCGCGGCGGTAGAAGTAGATGTTGATCTTGTTAAAAAAATCCACCATCTTTGTTAGTATTTTGTTTGTTTGTTGGGGGGGAAGGGGGGTTGGGTTGATGTTGTTTTTCGTTGTTGGGTGCATGCTCCTCCACTGTACACAACATTGCTTTATGTGGGTCTCCCAGATGCAAAAAAAAAAAAAAAAACAGCCATTTTTGAAAAATTTGAAAAAAGGTTGTGCTGCCATCATCATCATCATCATCATCATCATCATCAAAGCCGTGGCCATTTGTTTTCTATGTGAGTCGATGTTAGTACTTCCTGCTTTGTGTTTGTTGTTGCGTTGTTTGTTAATGGTTTTTTTTAATCCTTTGGCTTTTTCCATATCCTTTAAAAAAAAAAAAAACAGCTCCTACTAAAAGAGCGTGTGAGCAAAAGTAGTGTTTCAGTTTACAGGACTTTTTTTTCGATTTTTTTCAGGGAGTCAGTGAAAGCAGCACAGGCGCGGGCAATGAGAAAGTCTATTGTGAACCTAAAAACAGGCCAGAGAAGGATGGAAGGAGAAGGTTAGGTCAAAGCAGCTAAAATAAAAACAATTTATGAGTTTTATTTTATTTAATGTGATTAGTCATTTTTTTCAACACATGCATTAATAACTCTTGAAGAGGAAGTACTCCACCATTTTGGAAAATCCTTTGTTTACTCATTGGCTCTTCAGTTTCAAAATAAAAGATAGTTTAAAAAAATACAGCTCTGGAAAAAATGAAGAGACCACTCCAAGTGTTCAGTGTCTCTCGTTTGACTATTTATAGGCATATGTTTGAGTAGAATGAACATGTTGGTTTTATAATAAAAACTACTGACAACATTTCTACCAAATTCACAATACATTTTTTGTCATTACAGAGCATTTTCAATAAGTAATGTAGAGATGAAGATTTAAGAAAAATCCAGACTGGTCTCTTAATTTTTTCCAGAGCTGTAGTTATAGGAGCTACGAGAGACTTTCAGTTTTTGTTGATTGTAGGTTTTAGCGCCCCCTTTGGACAATGGTGGTAGTGTTCTTACAACACCAGCACCAAAGTATATACTTTTAACTTTTAAATATTCATGAAACGGTCAAATTTTTCCTCTGATGATCATATATGAGAACAATGAAAACAGCAAACGAGACCATTAGTTATTGTAAAAATACTACAAACAGAAAATAAGAGAATTTCTCAAAATGTTGAAGTTTTTCCTCTAAAGAGTTTAATCCCCAAACTGAAATACCCACCAGCTCATTCCACCCATTAGCAACGATTAGCAGAGAGATCGATCACGCTTAAGGGTACACTAATTAACTGTTTGTTGATGCTAAGTAAATGCATTCTAATCATTAAATGATCATTAACTAGCCATTAATAAATGCTCAGGAAATGCTTAATACATCTTAACTAAGCATTTACTAACCATTATGCTTAGTTTATGCTTAACTAGGCATTACTTAACTATGCATAGTTAATGGCTTACCAGTCATTGACTAACCATTAATAACTAAGCATTAAAAGTTAAAGCGTAATTAGCATGACCTACCCATTAACTAACAGTTCATTAATGTACCCTTATTGTAAAGTGTTTATGTATACCGAGATATTATACACACACACACACACACATTTCCTTGCCTACGTACCTCCGTATCCCTGCCCGTTGTAAGGAATGCCGACACACTGGGAGGAGTCACAGTAACCGGGGGGACCGTTGGGCCCACGCACTCCGGGGTAACCCTGACGACCGGGGGGGCCGCGGGACCCGGGAGAGCCCGAAGTGCCGGGGGGGCCCGTCCTGCTTTCTCCCTGTGGACCTGGAAAAAATAAAATACAGGAAAATACACATTCAGACCAATAACACAACAATTTTTTTTTTTTTTTTTTCAAGCTTTAATGGATAGTACAGAGTTGAAATGGGGAGACAGAGAGAGAGAGAGAGAGAGAGACAGAGAGAGAGAGAGAGAGAGAGAGAGAGAGAGAGAGAGAGAGAGAGAGAGAGAGAGAGAGAGAGAGAGAGAGAGAGAGAGAGAGAGAGAGACAGAGACAGAGAGAGAGAGAGAGAGAGGGGGGGTGATGACCTGCAGTAAAGGTCCACGGGTCGGATTTGAACCCACGACCACTGCAACGAAGGCTTAATGGGATGACGATTCCCATTGTGATGCACACACTGCATTGGGGTTTATTTGACTCTATTTTTTATTATTATCATCATTCCAGGAAAACTGTTTATGACTCAATGTTGTTTCTGATTTTAATTTAGAGATGAAGAATTCAAGTTTTATTATTGTCTTGTAAAAAGGCCTAGAGTACAAATCCCCAGGCGCAGAACCAAGCACATCATTACGGCTCAAATTCCAGCTGCAAACAAAAACAGTTCTTCAAAAAAACAAAACGCAACAGCATTTGGAATAATAAAATAGGGGGGAAAAAATGCTACTCAAAGGTTTTTCCAGTCTGAATTATGTCTAGACAGGTAGGAAGCCAGTCAAACGGTCTAGCCAGTAAAACAAGCTTTTCTTAATCTAAATTTTATAATGTTTAACAAGATTAATTTTCAATCAGATTTTTTATAAGAGCTGATTGAGACATTTGTCCAACTTTGATATCGTGTTAATTTTTTACTATTATAGACCATGGCTGCGTTCCGAATCGCATACTCTTTCTTTTTTCTATTCTACATACTACATCTGACGATAAAAATAATCTAGTTAGGATGCAGTAGGCTAGGCACACTATTGGGACATACTTTTACTTATTTATTTCATCATAACATTGCGCCTTGATCTTGCCTCTTGCTTTTATATCCGTCGCATCCCCGTTTGTTTTCATATGGAGGCTTCGTCGATGTGACGTCACTTCACGTGCGCACTGGATTGTGGGTCAGAATCGCCCAAATAGGATGCTGTTTTCAACACTAACAATCTTGGCCGCATGAAGTAGAACATCCGGGTCTTTCTAACCATATTAAATCTGGCCACAAGAATCGGGACATCCTAAATCTTTTTTTCTACCATACTAAATAGAAGATAGTATGCGATTCGGAACGCAGGGCAGGTTTCGAGGCTTTAAAACATATATCTATATATTTTAAAGTGACTGCCGCTGACTGCTTGCTCGGGGCAAAGCATTTGGAACAATAAAAAAAAAACTAAACTATGCTGCTTCGTTTTTCCCTTTGTCTGCTTTCTGTCTAGACACGGACAAAGCCGGCTCTTAGAAACTTTCCCTGAGGTGTTTGTGTGTGTGTGTGTGTGTGTGTGTGTGTGTGTGTGTGTGTGTGTGTGTGTGTGTGTGTGTGTGTGTGAGAGGCATCTTGGTAACTTTCCCTGAGGTTCTCCTGAGCTGGGCATATGTTGGGAATTACTCATTGCCCTTTCCAGGATCGCTGCCCTAAACTTTAACACTCTTACACTATTACACAATTCTTCTCAGTTGTCTGTAGCCCCCGATTAAGTTACTGTTTATTGACTTCATTTCTGTTATGATTTACTTACTGTATGTGAGAAACTTTAACTTCGCTCAATTGTGCTCTAACTTTTTTTCCAAATGGTTTTCAAGAGTGTTTCACAGCTTGCCAAGCAGAACGCAGGATGCCAAACAAGTTGTATATATAGTATTTGCATTGAAATATTAAGCACATTTCAGAATCAGCTTTCATTTGCTTTTTATTTCATTTTTGCAAAGCTCTCAGTAAGAAAAGGCTTATTCTTTTATTTTGTTTAATGGATGTTGCGTTGCCTGTCTGCATGTCTGATTGCTATGTTCAAAATGACAATAAAATAAAACTTCTCCCTTACACAGTTTCCAACAACTCGACCCGGTTTACTTCAGAAGGTTCCCATAGTTACCAGACTGTAGTCAAGGGTCACAGCTGGACGGATGCATGACCAACTGCAGGAAAAGCTTTAGCCTCAAGAGTTTATATGGAAGTCACTTTACATCCTAGAAGTTTGTTTATTTGTGTGAGGATGTTGGTTTACATCCTAGTTGATTCTGCTTAGTGAAACTTCAATCAGACTACATCCCAATAAAGGGTTTTTACTGGGAGTTTTTTCTCAGCCGAGCTAAGGGTCTAAGGGTCTAAGGGTAGATAGATAGATAGATAGATAGATAGATAGATAGATAGATAGATAGATAGATAGATAGATAGATAGATAGAGAGATAGATAGATAGATAGATAGATAGATAGATAGATAGATAGATAGATAGATAGATAGATAGATAGATAGATAGATAGATAGATAGATAGATAGATAGATAGATAGATAGATAGATAGATAGATAGATAGATAGATAGATAGATAGCAGTTTTGGGGTTAAGTGTCTTGCTCAAGGACACAGTGGTAGTACCAGAGACCTCATGGTTACTGGTCGGCCATGCTACCTGCCCAAACACACAGCGTCTAAAGGATGTTCTCTACGTACCAGCGGGTCCCCTCGGTCCTTTCTGTCCCACTCCTGACGTCCCACGCTCTCCTTTCTCTCCGGCTAGACCTGGAGGAAATGACAAACAGAACAGAATGCACTGAGTATTGTTTCCATCATAAAATTGTGCTTAATGTTTTATTTACTCTGTTTAGCCTTATGATGTCATAAGGGGAGAAGCCACACCCTTCTCATAACTTCATAAACAAATCTCAACCACAGGAAAATTTGATCCCCAAACACTGTTTGACATATGTAGTCGTGAGCACGTACCGCTCTCTCCTGTAAATGGACTTATAGCGCTTTTTAGCCAATCTTCTCAGCCCCAAAGCACTTTACATTTCTTACCACATTCACCCATACACACCCACACACACACACACCCCCCCACCCCACACACACACAGATAAAGTAACATCTCCTCCTACCTCTCTCTCCCGGTTGTCCTGGTAAACCTGCGTTCCCAGGGAAGCCGTTCCTCCCAGCAGGGCCGGGTTCCCCTCTCATGCCCTGCCGCCCGGGGGGCCCAGCGGGGCCGGGGGGGCCGGGGCTGCTGCTGCTCTGCTGCCCGTTGGGGATCTGGTTCAATAACGTGTTCACTCGAGACATTTGGGCTGAAAATACAGAGGAGAAAGAAGAGTATATTAGCCAAGTTGACATTTAAATGTTATAATAATGGATTGGTTTTATATGTAGTGCTTTTCTAGACACTTAAAGCGCTCTACAGGGTTCCAGGTTCCATTCATTCACACACAGTCATACCGGTGGTGGAAGCGTGGCTGCCATTCAGCACCTACGGCCCCTCCGACCACCACCTCTAACATATAGCAGTCATACATATTCACACGAGGCAAGGTGGGTGAAGTGTCTTGCCCAAGGACACAACAACCATGACACAAGTGGCAGGACGGGAATCGAACCGCCAACCCTTCGATCATTGGCCGACCCGCTCTACCACCTGAGCCACAGTCGCCCAACGTAACTTGTGTGTTCAACACCAACATGCCAAAAGGGACTGAGGATGTACATTAGCCGATTTATATAGTATCCCATTGTTACACAGTGTCCATTGAAATGCACTGTCCCTATTTTTAAATAAATACATCTGAAATTCTGAAATCTAAAATGTGAAGCGATTCTTTGGAAATTTTGCAAAAAAAAAAAAAAAAAAAAAAAATCATAATGAAGTTTTTTTTTGGGCAAATGTTGGCGTGTCCATCATCGTTTCCTTATGCGATACAAACTGACTTACATACTTATCAAAATGTGAATCAGCACTTACCCTGTACTACATGCTCACACACTTGTCTGGCGATGGATCGCATCACGTTCTGAGTAGCAAAGTCTCCCTGGAAACAAAGAGGAAAGATTTAAAAGATGTTCTTTCTCGTCCAACAGACTTTTTGTCATATATCTCACAGGTAAATTATTTCAGCTTTACTCACTCTCTCTCCCTTGTCTCCCTTGGGCCCGACACCGCCCTGAAAACAGAGAAAAGATCAATTAGGTGAGTAATGGATCGGATTTATATAGCGCTTTTCATCACACTCAAATCGTTTTACAGGGTTCCAGGTTCCTTTCATTCACACACAGTCATACCGGTGGCTATTGTAGCCACAGCTGCCCTGGGGCAGAATGACGGAAGCGTGGCTGCCATTTCGCGCCTACGGCCCCTCTGACCACCACCTCAAACATACAGCAGTCATACACATTCACACGAGGCAAGGTGGGTGAAGTGTCTTGCCCAAGGACACAACAACCATGACACAAGTGGCAGGGCGGGGATCGAACCGTCAACCCTTCGATCATTGGCTGACCCACTCTACCACCTGAGCCACAGTTGGTACACAGCTGGTTGGTACAAATCCACCATGACACTCACACTGGGTCCAGTGTCTCCGGGGTTTCCTGGTTTGCCTGGAGTGCCAGACCCTCCGGGGGATCCTGGCGGCCCCTGTGAAGAAACAAAATGGAAGATCAGAACAGATTAATACTGCTTCTTTATTTTGTGAAGTAAAATGTAAATTGTGAACTAATAATAATAATAATAATAAATTTGATTTATAAAGCGTTTTTCTCGCACTCAAAGCGCTTTACACAGGAGACACAACAATAAACAAACAAAAGCAAAAGTAATTTTAATAATTTTTTTTTTTTAAGATATTTTTTTGCATTTTTAAGCTTTATTGATAGTGTAGAGACAGAGTTGAAATGGGGCAGAGAGGGGAGTGACATGCAGAGTACGATCGCGGGCTGGAATCGAATCCGGGTCCGCTGCTGGCCGAGGCCCATGGGGGGGGACGCCCTACCAACTGAGCTAAGGGCGCCCCCAGGAAATGTAAAGTTGACGGGGCTTGGGTTGGGTAACTATTCTATCTTCTTACCATGGGTCCCGCTGGGCCCCTGGGTCCGGCCGGTCCTTCCTTTCCTACGGGTCCCTGCAAAGACAAAACTAAGAGTGAGGAAAAACTGCCCCAAACAGACACTGTTCGTTCCAAATCACATACTATTTCTTTTTACTACACTACATACTAAAGTACAGAAGAGTTTTAGTCTTTTTACTACACTAAATACTAAAGTACAGAAGAGTTTTAGGGCCACAGACAGGAGAGAAAAAAAATCAGATAAGGAAGATTTGTTTTCCCCATTATGTCGAAAAAAATGTCAAGAATAAAGAGGAATACTCCAAAATGCTATTGGAGTTAGTGGGGCATTTATGTATTTTCAGCATACTACAATCAATTGACGTGCATGTATTGGGACATCCTAAATCTTTTTTGCGGCATACTCAATAGTAGGGAAGTATGGGTATTGGGACCAAGGATTAGTGTTCGTGTTTAAAGAATTCAGTTAAAAAACATGGTTGCCATTAAAAGCAGCCTGTGTGTGTGAACTCACCCTCACTCCAGCTGCTCCGATCGGGCCAACGGGACCAGGCGGACCAGGTGATCCCTACACACACACACACACACACACACACACACACACACAACACACACACACACACACACACACACACACACAAGATAACAAATTAAAACCCATGTCACCTTAATTTTCTTAAACTAAAAAAAAAAAAAAAAAAAGTCAACCTCTGCACTTTGCACCGACCGACCCAGATCCAAACTGGCTTGTTTCACTGTCTATAATCCCCAATTGTAAATCTTTCTTCTTTGCTTTTTTCGCTCATTTGCTCAGAAAGCCCTCAACTCTCCAAACTGTTTTTATGTTATTGCACAATCCTTCTCTGGTTCTTTGATGCCTTGGCATAAGATTTACAGGGAACATAATATATTCCAGATCTCTTTTATTGGCCATTATGAGCCTTTGGACCTTGCGTGGTCTGCAAGTCATTAAATGCATGTTGCCGTAGCATCTGCTGCTGCAAACTTGGTCACCTGCAGCCTGCCATCCACGTGGAGATGCACTCAAAACAAAGGGTTGATCCAGGCAAAAGCAAGGCAAGTTTATCTCTATAGCACGATTCAGACACAAGGCCATTCAAAGTGCTTTACAGGAGGCAAGGTTTAGGCCTCACTCGGCTTTACAGAGACACAAATGTACACAAAGTTATTTTTCTAAATATTGTAACTGCTCCAAGTGGACAATCAATCTTTGTTGTTTTGAACAGATCTCAAAATCCACAATGTAATCAGTAGATGGAGGTTGAAACACTCAATCTAAGGCTCTAATGTTTCCATTCCATTCCATGTCATTTATCAGACGCTTTTATCCAAAGCGACTTACAACTGGAGCACCCATTCACATTCATACACCGATAGCAGCAGCAGCAGCTACCACGCAGGGTGCAAGCTAACTATCAGGAGACATTTAGGGTTCAGTGTCTCTTTGCCCAGGGACACTTGGAGATGTGGCGGGGAGATGGGGGATTGAACCACTGACCCTATAGTTGCGGGTCCACCACCCTGTCCACTTCGCCACAGCCCCCCCCCTCCTCTAATTTCCTTTTCGAGAGAACGTCTGTGAAGCTCCACCAAGACGAAATTGATCTTCAACCCCAAATACGAATCCACTCCAGCGATATGCTAAGGCAGTAGGCATAACGCTTTCAGGTTGTCAGGTTGTCCGTCAATCCGTCCGGGTTCAGTTTCCACACATTTATTTCTACAGGTAAATCCCATTGAGACCAGAGACTCTTTTTCAAGGGAGACCTGTTCCCATTCACACGTTACCATTCACACACACATTCATACACCGATAGCAGCAGGCTTAACTATCGACATTCACACGAGGCAAGGTGGGTGAAGTGACTTGCCCAAAGACACAACAACCATGACACAAGTGGCAGGGCGGGGATCAAACCTCCAACCCTTCGATCATTGGCCAACCCGCTCTACCACCTGAGCCACAGCCGCCCCTATATCAACATATCAACTTCAACTCAAGTATAAGCTGATCATATTTTGGATGTCACTTTGACCTCAAATCCTGTGAGCACAATATTTTCGATAGAGATTTTTTTGTCAAGTTTAGAAAGCTCACACTGGATGGATGAACTGAATAGATTTTAGAGGTCAAAGGTCAAAGGGTACTGTGACCTTCCATATTGTGAGGTCTCAGTGACCTTGTACCATAGTGTATCTTCTTAGGAGCTTTACCTTCTTTAAAGCATCGACTACCAACACTGGACTTTACCTGCCCAGCAATTGCACGACATCTCAGAGGCATATATTCGTTTTCTTTTTTACAGCCAGCTCCCGAACACCAACGGAGGAGATCTCATGGTTAGCCATTGAAATCTTGATAGGAAAATACCTAGATTTATACTTTTAAATGATAAAACTTAGTTAAAGAACACAGCTTTCTCATTGTCACAGACCATTTGACAAGGCTCGTTTTGTTTTAACTGCTGTGATTGGTTCAAAATACTTATTGTGTCATCATGAAACTAACTCCACACATTACATAGTTAGAAGGATATATAGATAGATAGATAGATAGATAGATAGATAGATAGATAGATAGACATAGATAGATAGACATACATAGACAGACATAGATAGATAGATAGATAGATAGATAGATAGATAGATAGATAGATAGATAGATAGATAGATAGATAGATAGATAGATAGATAGATAGATAGATAGATAGATAGATAGATAGATAGATAGATGCTTTGCCATCATGCAACTAACTCCAACAATGACAAAGTTAGAAGGATAGATAGATAGATAGATAGATAGATAGATAGATAGATAGATAGATAGATAGATAGATAGATAGATAGATAGATAGATAGATAGATAGATAGATAGATAGATAGCTGCTTTACCATCATGCAACTAACTCCACAAATGACAAAGTTAGAAGGATAGATAGATAGATAGATAGATAGATAGATAGATAGATAGATAGATAGATAGATAGATAGACAGACAGACAGACAGACAGACAGACAGACAGACAGACAGACAGATAGACAGATAGACGGATAGATAGATAGACATAGATAGATAGATAGATAGATAGATTTTGTGGATTTGGGTTTACTATACACAGGGACTCTGAGTAACTGAAAAACAAACCAGACTTCCATCTCCTAGCACTCCATAAAAAAACTTACGTAATATAACATTCCAGTTAGAAATCAAAAACTGAACTTGATTGATATTTGTCACTCCATATATCAGCCACACACACACACACACACACACACAACACACACACACACACACACACACACACACACACACACACACACACACACACACACACACACACACACACACACACACACACACACACACACACAGACAGTTCCATCCTGTTCTAGAAGTCCTCAGATGACCCTACAATGTCCTCAGCCTTCAAGCCAACTGTTATTTTATAATCTAAAGTGTCATTTATTTTTCCAAATCCCAAATATCCCAACTATCCTCCCCCTCTGCTCATCTTAATATTTCCAGGTAAACATCACTTGACTGACGGCCAACGGCTTAACCAACGCAGTTCATCAAATTAGACTTGTTCTTGGCCCTGATTTTTGCAGAGAAAATTTAATCTTAAAGAATTATTCCTAATTTAAATGAGCTAGAGAGAGAGCCAGTGTGTCACTGGATCCAGCTGGAAAGGTATCTTAGTGCGGAAAGACGCCAGACTAGTAGTCACACTGTTGAATTATCCTCCATTTCCTGTTTGAAAAAAATCCCCAAAAGAATATGCCCTGCGTTCCAAATCACATACTCTTTCTCTTTACTACACTACATACTAAAGTACAGAAGAGTTTTAGTCTTTTTACTACACTACATACTAAAGTACAGAAGAGTTTTAGTCTTTTTACTACACTACATACTAAATTACAGAAGAGTTTTAGTCTTTTTACTACACTACATACTAAAGTACAGAAGAGTTTTAGGGCCACAGTAGAGAAAAAAAAATCAGATAAGGAAGATTTTCTTTTCATTATGTCGAGAAATGTCAAGAATAAAGACGAATACTCCAAAATTCTATTGGAGTTAGTTGGGGCATTTATGTATTTTCAGCATACTACAATTGACTTGCATGTATTGGGACATCCTAAATCTTTTATCTGGCATACTAAATTGTAGGGAAGTATGGGGATTGGAACGCAGGGATAGTTTTTTTTTTTTCTAAGCCAGAGAATAGCACTTACTTTAGCTCCAGGTAAGCCTGAGTCACCCAGCTCTCCCTTTGGTCCTTGGCGGCCCTAAAGACAGCAAAAGAAAAACATGAATTCTTGAGAAGTGGGACAAAACAGGATGCAATGTTGAAAAATACAAACCCTATGTTTCGGCAAATTAAATGACATGTATGTAGGCCTATCCAACATATACTAAGCTACTGAGCTACGCTTTGACAAAAACTCCAAGCTTTTATAATTTTTTATCAAGATGGGCTTTTTACCTTTGCCATTCCTTATCAAAAGCATATATTTGACATACTAATGATACAATTACATTTAAAGCTGCAGTGTGTAGAACTTTGGGTTTTATTTCCTAGCAGATTTTGTAGAAAGTAATTATAATATCCATACGTACATTTAATTTAGTGCATAATAGCTGAAAAAAAATTTGAATTATTTTTTTCCCCTTAGAAAGGGTCTCATATATGTCCATATTTCTGCATATTTTGGACCAAGGCCTAGTGCCGCCATCTTGAAAGTGTCATAGTTGGAATGTCATCAGGTGCATTGTTTAAAATGTAGAATTGTTCTTGTCCTTGAAGGCCACTGTAGCTTCTGTTATTATTCTAAAGGGGTGGGGTTACCCAGGGAGCGTTGCATTCTAGAACTTTGTAGAACTTTCTTGATGATGTCATATTACACACTGCACCTTTAAGGGGATAATTGTGTTCCAGACATTCTATTCTTAATTCCATATCTACAATTTTTAATATTTTTATTTTTAAAGATAACAGCAGTTGCTATGGAAGACGGCCTTTTGTCCCGGTTCTCAAGAATCACTAATATAGCCTACAATGACATTTATATTCAAACATGACATTCTAGAATAAACATCTCGTGTCAGTGGTGCTGTCACTTCAAACGAGCACCTCTGGAAAAAATGTAGAGACCACTTCCAAAATCCTCAGTGTCTCTCGTTTTACTATTTATAGGCATATGTTTGAATAGAATTAACATTTTGGTTTTATAATATAAACTTACTGACAACATTTCTATCAAATTCCAATACATTTTATTGTCATTAAAGAGCATTTTTAATAAGTTATGTAGAGATGAAGATTTAAGAAAAATCCAGACTGGTCTCTTCATTTTTTCCGGGGCTGTATACAAGGAGCTAGCAAGCTTTCTATCGAGCTGTGGTGCTTTGTCGACCTTTGGAAGTCTTCTGAAAATAATCGATCGCAACTTTGTGGGCTTGATATTAGCCTAGATCAGTCTGGACTTCCTCCAATCTCCGTGTGGAGGAGTCTGGTGTTCTGACATTTTCTGCTCCCTTGTCAGATTTTGCTACTTATCAGAAAATGCGTCATTGGTAGCGTATAGACCAATTACCTCTATCAAACGATGCACCCACTACAGAATCACATTATTTTACACCACTACTCACCCTATGTAGGCCTACACAGTAAGAATATGGGGAGCATATTTTGATGCTGTTTAATAGCCTTTATCAAATCATGCTACCCTATCAGAAAATGCTACCTTACGTCATTGGTAGCGTATTTGATCTGTCACTCTGCACTCTGTTTGAACCTGGCCAATCAAAGAAGGCCGGTAACTGCATAGCAACAGGCAACGCCCCTTAGTTTCACATTACACTGAGCATGACCATACATGGAAAATCCGCTTAATCTACATAGAACAAATCCGGAAACTAGGCACTGGGCTGAAAAGAACTGCCACCTGCAGCCACCCCAGACAGTAAGCAGGGAATTTGTCTAAAATGCATGTATACTTTGGTATCATTTAGCATGACTGTATAACATTATAACAGCATTTATAGGTCAGAAGAGATGAAAAAAAACACAATAGGTGTTCCTTAACTATAGCGATTACCTAACAGAAGTGGAGTAAACGTACTTTCCGACAACGTTTTGGAGACAAAAACGAAGGAACATTTACGTTTTAAATCTGGTTCCACCTCATCTCGGAGAGGGAAATCCAAAGTCTGATTTATGAACACAGAGAGAAATGGAGGGTCTATCTGTCTATCTCCGGCCGTCTCTCTCTCTCTCTTTGGTATCACCTCACACATGGTGGAATGTGAATCTCTGCCACAGATCCTCCCCTGTAAATTCACTTCATAATAAATCGCCAGAATAATCCCTCCTCTGTCTGTGTGTGTGTGTGTGTGTGTGTGTGTGTGTGTGTGTCCTAGGTATCCTGCGATTTATGCTCACTTTCTGACAGTGTGTGTGTGTGTGTGTGTGTGTGTGTGTACTTGTACCAGTATCTTTGTGAGGACCAATTTGAGTTTAAGACCATGTGAGTGAGGACATTTTGGGGCTGTTTGAGGGTTAACACTAGGTTTTAAGGTTCAGGTATGAATTAGGTTTATGTTAGGGTTAGTGTAAGGGTTGGGGTTAGGCATTTAGTTTTGATGGTCAGGGTTAGGGTAAGGGGCTAGGGAATGCATTATGTCAAGGAGTGTCCTCACAAAGATATAGTACAAGATTGTGTATGTGTGGGGGGGTTTGTGTCTGTGTGCGTGAATGTATGTGTGTCTCAGTGTGTGTGTGTGTGTGTATGTGTGTCTCAGTGTGTGTGTGTGTGTGTGTGTGTGTGTGTGTCTCAGTGTTTGTGTGTGTGTGTGTGTGTGTAGGTTATTTGCCTGTGTGTGTGTGTGTGTGTGTGTGTGTGTGTGTGTGTGTGTTTATTCACTCACAGCCTCCCCTGGGATGGACAGGCCGCTGGGTCCTTGCGGGCCGGGCAGACCCATGGGTCCAGGGGGTCCCAGTTCTCCACGAGGACCGATCCCTCCCTGGAGAAATGAAGGCAAGGCAAGTTTATTTCTATAGCACAATTCAGACACAAGGCCATTCAAAGTGCTTTACAGAGGCAAGATTGAAATACATAATACACATTAGAAAGTATAGATAGATAGATAGATAGATAGATAGATAGATAGATAGATAGATAGACAGACAGACAGACAGACAGACAGACAGACAGACAGACAGACAGACAGATATAGGTATAAGTGATTAAATACTTACAGTAGATCCAGACTCTCCTCTTTCACCTCGGGGACCTTTGCTGCCTGGGGCACCCTGAGGGGAAGAGGGAACATGTATCACATTAATACAGCAATGACAAAGCCCCTGGAAAAAGATCCTGATAAGTAAGTAATACAGTCACAGACATATATTAAAGCTGGGGTATGTGATTTCTGATTGGTCAAAGTTAACATGAGCTGTACACTTTGACCAATCAGAGCGAGGCTCCGATTCTGTGTTCTTATTGGCTGTTGGGACTGTCCATTCACTTTGGCATGACTTTGTTGGTGTAGAGCGTGTCAGGGAAGGACCATAGGGGAGGGACCAAAGAGAACAAGTGGAGCGGTTGAGGTATTTGGATTCAAATCTCTATCCCAACTGCTATTTTCTCCCCAAATCCTCCACCCCAGCTTTAAGGTGTCCTTATCCACTTAAACTTGATTATATCCTTAGGAGTGTGTGATTGTGTCTGTATCAGATTTGAATACTATAAAGGACAGGTTAGGTGATATTCTACCTGTGTCCATATATGGTCAACAAATCCCATGACAAGGTCCTGATAGGTAAGCAAGCTGTATATGTTGTGTGGGACGAATAAATGATCCAGAATTATTGAATTGGAATCTTGATTGCCAACACAATCTCATGCTACCCAAACACTACTCACTACAGCACCACATGTAGATTAATCCGCCGCAAAAATAGTCCCCCAAAAAATGCCCTATTTTCTCATGTTTTGGGACATATTCTATAGACTAAAGAGAACTGCTGTTAGTGTAGTGTTTTTAAAGATGTATGTCTTCAGTAGGAACCAATAATCTGGGAGCCACAGACAGTAAGTCAAAGTATTGAGAGACGCACTGACACACCCTGCGTTCCAATCCCCATACTTCCCTACTATTTAGTATGCCAGAAAACGATTTAGGACGTCCCAATACATGCACGTCAATTGTAGTATGCTGAAAATACATACATGACCCACTAACTCCACTGGCATTTTCGAGTATACGTCTTTATTCTTGACATTTCCGGACATAATGAAAAAAAAGTCTTCCTTATCTGATTTTTTTTCTCTCCTGTCTGTGGCCCTAAACCTCTTCTGTACTTTAGTATGTAGTTTAGTAAAAAGACTAAAACTCTTCTGTACTTTAGTATGTAGTGTAGTAAAAAGACTAAAACTCTTCTGTACTTTAGTATGTAGTGTAGTAAACAGACTAAAACTCTTCTGTACTTTAGTATGTAGTGTAGTAAAAAGACTAAAACTCTTCTGTACTTTAGTATGTAGTGTAGTAAAAAGACTAAAACTCTTCTGTACTTTAGTATGTAGTGTAGTAAAAAGACTAAAACTCTTCTGTACTTTAGTATGTAGTGTAGTAAAAAGAAAGAGTATGTGATTTGGAATGCAGGGACATTGTTGGTTTTTATAGAAGGTCTATTTTATATAAGAGAAATAGCAAGAATAACATCAGTGTTATCCATAGGGAGGTTTATCCGTCAGCTGTCATAAAGGTCAGGGTTTCTCATGCTTCAGTTAATGTGCTTCGAGGCAATAGTATTCTCCCTTGTACAACATACAGCGTTTAAATAACCATATATTACCTGACAAGGAGAGCTTTAGATAGATAGATGGATGGATGGATGGATGGATAGATAGATAGATAGATAGATAGATAGATAGATAGATAGATAGATAGATAGATAGATAGATAGATAGATAGATAGATAGATAGATAGATAGATAGATAGATAGATAGATAGATAGAGAGAGAGAGAGAGAGAGAGAGAGAGAGAGAGAGAGAGAGAGAGAGAGAGAGAGAGAGAGAGAGAGAGAGAGAGAGAGATAGATAGATAGATAGATAGATAGATAGATAGATAGATAGATAGATAGATAGATAGATAGATAGATAGATAGATAGATAGATAGATAGATAGATAGATAGATAGATAGATAGATAGACTCTTACCACAGGTCCCAGAGGCCCTGCAGGCCCGGTGCCAGTAGAGGTGCAGGTGCAGGAATTAGGGAGAGACGGACACTTCAGCTCATCTCTCTGTTGGACAAGCAAACACACAACGGTCAGAAACAAACCCAAACCTTCAACACACACACACACACACACACACACACACACACACACACACACACACACACACACACACACACACACACACACACACACACATATTCGTACAGCTATACTTGTGAGGACATTCGCTGACAAACAAACCCTCAAATGAACCCTTAAAGGCCTGTCCCAAAGTGAGAACCGGAATAACTGTCCTCACTTTCCAAAAATGTCCTCACTTCTAAGGTCTAAAACTCAAATTGGTTCTCACAAAAATAGTTTTACTTCACACACACAGACACACACACACACACACACACACACACACACGCACACACACACACACACACACACACACACACACACACACACACACACACACTCACAGTGTCTGAGAGAACTGATTCCTAAGAACCGAAGAAAAATTTGATTCCAAGACTTTGACTTAACTTTGGATTGAAGTGTGGAGCGAATAGTTCACGTCTCACAACACCTGTGTCCCTCACTTCAAACAGTCACACTCCAAACATTAGCAGGCCTCAACATAAACTGTCTAGAGAGTGTCAACAACAAGAAATCCATTCCACAGATCTTAAGGTGTGTGTGTGTGTGTGTGTGTGTGTGTGTGTGTGTGTGAGAGAGAGTTTTTTCTGAAGAATCCTCCAGAAAAAATTTGAACTCAACATGCCCCCTTATAAAGTATTTCCCGGTTAGGTCAGGGCGTGCCGGTGGTGTAGTGGATAGAGTGCGTACCATATTGGCTGCGGCCTTCGTTGCAGTGGTCGCAGGTTCAAATCCGACCCGTGGACCTTTATTGCAGGTCATCCCCCTCTCTCTCTCTCTCCATTTCAAATCTATACTGTACTATCTAATAAAGCTTAAAAATGCCCAACATTTATCTTAAAATAAAATAAAAAATCCCGGTGTTGCTCATCACTACAGCGGATAAACAGTTATGTAGGTTAAAAAGTTGGAAGGGCGTCCCCCCCCCTTGGGGCTCAGCCAGCAGCAGACCCGGGTTCGATTCCAGCCCGCGGTCGTTCTCTGCATGTCACTCCCCTCTCTGCCCCATTTCACCTCTGTCTCTACACTATCAATGAAGCAAAAAAACCGCCAAAAAAATATCTTAAAAAAAAAAAAAAATAAAATGTCTACACAAGCCAAAGAGCCAAGATGCCTCCAGGTGACATTTCTTGGATTCGATTTACCGACAAAAAGATTAGCAGAAATAATGTACGGTGTATTACCCCGCCTGACAGCAGCCTGGGGTCATTTTCCAAGTAGGAGGGCGGAGGAGGTAGATTTTCTGCTTCAGATACTACAACACACGACGATTAAATTAAGCTTTTGTGAAAATAAACACAAAAAAAAAACGTTTTAAAGCTGCAGTGTGTAGAATTTTGGGTTTTATTTCCTAGCAGATTTTGTAGAAAGTAATTATAATATCCATAAGTACATTTAATTTAGTGCATAATAGCTGAATTTTTTTTTGAATTATTATTTTTTCCCTTAGAAAGGGTCTCATATATGTCCATATTTCTGCATATTTTGGACCAAGGCCTAGTGCCGCCATCTTGAAAGTGTCATAGTTGGAATGTCATCAGGTGCATTGTTTAAAATTTAGAATTGTTCTTGTCCTTGAAGGCCACTGTAGCTTGTGTTATTATTCTAAAGGGTTGGGGAGCGTTGCATTCTAGAACTTTGTAGAACTTTCTTGATGATGTCATATTACACACTGCACCTTTAAGTGAGACATCTACTTTAAACAGACACATATCAATACAAGTGGATCTAAAAGGAGCTCTTTCAGGGAGGCAGGAAAAGGACCGGCCTTCTAGAGCGAATACAGTTAGACAGATAATTCCTTGTCAGATATCCAGAAGTGATCAGAGCTGGACAGCATTCCTCGTTTGTTTCAAAAGAGGAACTTTCGT
>CM049414.1:25960000-25972500 GCA_026929865.2 Hyperoplus lanceolatus | reverse complement strand
CACACACACACACACACACACACACACACACACACACACACACACACACACACACACACACACACACACACACACACACACACACACACACACACACACACACACACACAGACACACACACACCGCGACTAAATGTGTTATTAAGATGTTAAAGTTGTATCCGTGAGTCCGGAAACGAGATCCACATTTATTAAATAGTTTCTATAGAAACCAGGTGGCCCTACGATCGTCTGTCACATGATCACTCCATAGATTTTAAAACAAACCGAAAAAAAGGGAAATTAATTTACACACAAGCAGATGTGAGTTTAGGAGATTGATAAAACATTTTTAAGCCTACCGTATCAAGATTACGTAACACGCACACACACACACACACAGGCCCGCACACGAACGCACACAGACAGACAGTCAGAGAGACAGACAGAGAGACAGACAGACAGACAGACAGACAGACAGACAGACACACACACACACCGCACACACACACACAGACAGACACACACAAACAGACAGACAGACAGACAGATAGACAGATAGACAGACAGACAGACAGACAGACAGACAGACAGACACACAGAAACAGACAGACAGAGAGACAGACAGACAGACAGACACACACACACACACACACACACACACACACACACACACACACACACACACACACAGACACACAGACAGACAGACAAACAGACAGACAGAGAGACAGACAGACAGACACACACACACACACACACACACACACACAAACAGACAGACCTTTGGGTTAAAACAACAACATGTGTATGGATAGCATATGTCCAATCAGGCATTCAGCAATCCACCAACTCTTTGTTTTGTTTTGTCTAATCAGTTACATTTCTTTTGCTCAAATTCAAAATTATATCAGGGAGCAAAACGTTCAGATTATTTTTCCATCGATCTAAACTTTAGGTGAGAGGAGTGAGTGGTCCAGTAGGTTAAAAGGCTTTCACTGTCTCACCCTACATTTTCCCATGTGTGGCATCACACATGGTAAAATGTAGGGTTAGGATTAACAGGACAGCAGGGCCAAGGGAAGACTGAGGGAAGACTGAGGGAAGAAAAACCTCATTCATTATATTATAATAGCGAAAAGGCTTAATTAACTTTGTGTCAAATCGTTTGGTGATGGCTTGAATGTTAAGGACATTCATTTATATGAAAAAAAAAAGTTACGCAATATAGCTTTAATATTAAGCATTTAGCGTTAAAAGGTCCGCATAGTCCGTGTGTGTCATAGAGTTTTCCCTTACCATTGATGGGAGGTCACAGCATCTGTCCCTGCTCGTCCATCCCAAGCTGCACACAATATCAAACATCTGGAGCTGGAACTGTGTAGAGAGAAAAAAAAAAACATGGAAATGCTGTAATGCTACATGTGCCTGTCTGTGATACGCCCTTCAAACACTCCCACAAGAATAATAACACATAGACAGCACACAGCCTAGTCCTATTAGCCAAACAGGAAACTTCTCATCATGTGGTGGGGGGCCTTAACATATGGAACAATGTAGGTAAGGACTTTAAAAAGGTGGAGTCAGTGATTCTGGAGAAGGCCTGTTGTCAAAATCACTTCACTTTGTCAAAATCTCTTCAAACTTTCACTTTTTTCGGCTATTAAAATCACTTTTTGGCACCGTTTTGGACGTTTTTTTTTTTTTTTTTTTTTTTGGAGATAGTGTCTCCATATAGTTGGTCCAGTGTAACATCTGTCCTGTCTAAAGCCTTAAAACAAATCCAGTGTTAATACAGACAGCCTATGCTCTGTAAAACTTGTATGTTGCTAGCTACGGTGGGCCCCTTTGTTTACATACCCTTTGCTAACATACTAGTTTACAGAGCCTAGGCTGTGTATTGACACTGGATTTCATTTCAGCGCACACACAGTACGGACAGGTAGCGGGATCATGAGGAGGAGATATTCACTGATTTTGACAAAAAGTGATCTTGACAACAAGCCTAATTAACGTAAAGTAAAATGCACACTTAAAAGTCCAGCTTTCAATTGTCCTTCCTGATAACCACAGGGTCGGAGGTTCGATCCCCCGTCTCCCCACCACATGTCCAAGTGTCCCTGAGCAAGACACTGAACCCTAAATTGCTCCCGATAGTTAGCCTGCTGCTATCTATGTATGAATGTGTGTGTGAATGGTAAAGTGGGAATGGGAACAGGTCTCCCATGAAAAAGAGTCTCTGTCTCAATGGGATTTACCTGTATAATATTCTTTATAAAAAACTTAAGGCCAGGCAAGACAAGGCAAGTTTATTTCTATAGCACAATTCCGACACAAGGCCATTCAAAGACGTGCTTTACAGGGGCAAGATTAAAATACATAACACACATTAGAAAAGCATGAAAGAATGAATACTTACGGTAGCGGATTCTCCCTTGGAGCCGATAGACTTCGACATCTTGCCCAGGACCTGGTAGCCATCGATGGACGTGTTACCGGCCGCTTTGATTTCCTTCTCTGCCACCTCCTGACAGTCCACATTCAGCTTGACACTGGTCGCTGAGACCAAGATATGGAGCTACGGAGAGACAGACAGACAGACAGACAGACAGACAGACAGACAGACAGACAGACAGACAGACAGACAGACAGACAGACAGACAGACAGACAGACAGACAGACAGACAGAGAGAGAGAGGCAGGAGGGTGTTAAAGGTGAAGTAAGTGATTTATTTATGTTAATATAAGTGTTAAATCGCTCTTTATTCATACAGTGATCACTTATATAGTGTGCGCGTTTCATAAAGCCGATCTCTCAGTCAGCTGCTTTGCATGTAATCTGCAGATACACTTTACGGGGGTCCCACTACTGATAACCAATCAGAAGAGAGAACGCAACAAACCGGCACCCGTCTCACTGCCGGTGCACGCCAGAGCGACAGATGGGTGAATGTTTATGCGCCTACAATGGCGGAGCAGGTAAACATCCTTCCCAATGTCTGTTTTGATGGTTTTTATCATGTTTTATCACACTTATGGATCTGAGATGATGCTAGATAACTTGCTGCTTGAAGACCGCAGTGCGTTAATGTGGTGACGTAGGGACGAGTGAGGGGACCGCTAACTGCAGTAACTGACAGGAAGTTAGCTAAACTGACCATTCCGCTTACTGAACCTTTAAATAGTAAAACTAGTGGTGGCTGGTATTACATCTACGGTGCCCACCATCTCTACCATTGTGTCCTTGAGCAAGAGAGAGATAGAGAGAGAGATAGAGATAGAGAGAGGGAAAGAGAGAGACAGAGAGAGACAGAGAGAGAGAGAGAGACAGAGAGTGACAGAGAGAGAGAGAGAAAGAGACATGAGGCCTCACTGTTTCATTTTGTTTTATTTTCAAGATAACTACAGCAAGGAAATTGTAATTTGGTCCAACGTACTGCATTGTATAGAAAACTCAAATGGTGTTTTTGGCTTTACGCTCCTTCCTGTGTCTGTGAGCAATCTCTGGGTTTATTTCTTTTACGATAAAATGAAACATCAGCTCGTCACACAGTTGGTCATTCTCCATGCGGCCATAATGTTTGTTTGTATCTAAAGCTGCCAAATGCCCCTTTAAAACTACAACTTTAACTGCCATTTATTTTATTTATTTTAAAGCCATTACTTCATAGCAAAGACAATCCCAAATGTTTCAAATCACTTAAAGACCTACGGTACTTCACTGGTGGAAATATGAAGGTGTATTGAACTCTGAGATCCTATGGAGTATAAATGTGTATGTGTTTTAGAAATCGGTTCATCCTAGCCTGAGAAAAGGCAGAAAGAGTGTTTTATGGTCTCACTGTCTAAGCCTACATTTTCCAATTTTACATTTTTAAGACCTTTACAGTAGTATCTTTTGATGCATAAACATCCATGTATGTTGAATATATTGATAAAATTATGGACAAAATGAACCCTTCCATTTCAAAGATTTCCTTGCTCCACCCCCCAACAAAAAAATGATTCAGCTGCAAATCCATGACATATTTTGGAAGCCAGATATCCCAGAAGTGTGTCTGTGTGTGTGTGTGTGTGTGTGTGTGTGTGTGTTTGTCTGTGTGTGTGTGTGTGTGTTGTCTGTATGTATGTGAGTGTGTGTGTGTTTGTCTGTGTTTATATGTGTGTGTGTGTGTGTGTGTGTGTGTGTGTGTGTGTGTGTGTGTGTGTGTGTGTTGTCTGTATGTGTGTGTGTGTGTGAGTGTGTGTGTGTGTGTGTGTGTGTGTGAACCAGAATTCCTTCCTTTCATACACTGGAAAGACATAGCTTACATTACTTTAGCTTTTTTACGGGAAAATAACCTCGAGTCAGCAGTGGAATTTATGTCCGTAACACAAACACACTCCGACCGAATACAGTACACACCACAATGCATTTCTCCTGACTCACATCTCCCAAGCCACATTTTACTATGATGTCATTTTGCGGTAATCCGTCCGCTACAACAACGTTTTTTTCCTCGAAGCAGGCCTCTCTAAAAGGCCGAGGAGTGAGGCAATGTTGAATTAGAAAAGACCACAGGGGCCGAATGTTGGTTTCAAAAGCATTGGTTTGGTGGTGTGGTCATCGCTTGTGGGCTGGTGTCATCGTCCAGAGTAAATTCAGAGGCATGTTTGAAAGACTGCTGCTGCTGCTGCTGCTTAGCGGAAACACTGACACTGTCCAAGACATACTGTGGGGATTTGTTTCTCTGTTTCAACTTTTAGATTTCAGGCATTTATCTATGGAAGAGGATAAGGGCCAAAATAGAAGAAAAAAAATGAGTTTCTTTTTTCATTCATGCACATAGTGGAAATGTGGAGAATACAATTTGAGAGTTTTAGACCGCGGTTTGAAAAAAGTTTGAAAAAAATTGACAGATTGGAACTTCCGCGATCAATAGCTCATGAACAAAATGTTAAAACACAAACGCTGCATCTTTGCGACGGTCATAAGGCAGACTTTCCAAGTTTACATCAGTCTTATTCTTGACATTTAATTTTTTTCTCCCATGGCACTAATGCTCTAATACTCTTCCGTAATTATGGGGCGCTGGCGTAGTGGATAGAGCGTGTACCATATTGGCTCCGGTCTTCGTTGCAGTGGTTGCGGGTTCAAAACTGCCCAGTTGACCTTTACTGCAGGTCATCCCCCCTCTATCTCTGTCTCTCTCTCTCTCTCTATATCTCCCCATTTAAACTCTGCACTATCCAATAAAGCTTGAAAAATGCCAAAAAATAATCTTACATTTTTTTTTATCCGTATGTAACACACACACATGGAAAAAAAGTAGCAGGTAGTGGTTAAGCTTTCAGCGTGTAGCTCTCAACACTTGAAAACTGGACTTGACGGGATGTGAGTTTTCCAACAACCACACTGATACAGTCATAGTAAGTAGGAGCCAATATTTAAATAGGATCAGGTCCACGCCAAAAATACTTTTTCTCTCTTACAGGCTGCTGGGAAAAATCCTACAAGATCTACAAGGAAATTCTGATAGATTGTTCCTGTAAAACACATACGGATGTATCTGTCTAATGTCGGTTTCTCTCTGTCTGTGTCTGTCTGTCTGTCTGTCTGTCTGTCTCTCTCCTGCTCTCCCTCTCTGTCTGTCTGTCTGTCTGTCTCTCTGTCTGTCTGTCTGTCTGTCTGTCTCTCTCCTGCTCTCTCTGTCTGTCTGTCTGTCTGTCTCTTGTGGATTATGGATAATACCAGATTTTACAGGCACCAGACCTGCCAAAGTAGAATTATTAACTCATTAATTTTGTAAAGCAATAGTGTGTAACTTCTGTCGCCCCCATGAGGAATTCTGAGTAATAACAACAACACTGTTGTTTCATCTACATGAGGTAAAGCCTTCAGTGATGGCTCATGGATTTTATACCTTCTGCTGTACGTCCGGGTTTTTTCTTAGCAGTAGAATCAACAACTGTAACATTTCTTGGGATCTTCTTGGGGATTTTTCTGAGCTCCTGTGACATAGACTGTTAAAGCAAGACTTTCTCTAAATCACACCCGTTTGTGTCAGCAAGTTCAAAACGCCAATCAATCTAAAAAAACAGAAATGTAGGCCATACCGAGGAACTGGCAGGCCTTTAAATCACCCAGCCCACTTATCTTTACGGTTGTCGGAGAGAGTTAACCCGTCAAAAGTTCAAGTATTATGACAGGCCTGTGCCCTTGACAACGGGCTGCTTTATGGACCCTGACCTCTGAGCCTTGTGGAGGAATTTCAACCCTTAAGGGATGGATTTAGCAGCACTTTCTCTTCCTACCTTAAGATCCTAAGGGCGTAAATTTACTAAGTGAATGTTTGAGTGTGTTAAAACAAGTGCAAACTGGATTTCACCTGCAAAAAAAAAAAAAAAAAGCTAAAAAAAGCATCTACTAACATGCCCTGCCTTCCGAATCTCATACTCTTTCTTTTTTCTATTCTACATACTACATCCGAAGATAAAAATAATCTAGTTAGGATGCAGTAGGCATACTATTGGGACATACTTTTACTCTCTTATTTCATCATAACATTGCTCCTTGATCTTGCCTCTTGCTTTTATATCCGTCGCATCCCCTTTTATTTTCATGCGAAGGCTCCGTTGATGTGACGTCACATCAGGTTCGCACTGGATTGTGGGTCAGAATCGCCCAAATAGGATGCAGTTTTCAACACTAAAAACCTTGGCCAGATGTAGTAGACATCCGGGTCTTTCTAACCATACTAAATCTGGCCACAAGAATCGGGACATCCTAAATCTTTTTTCTACATACTATATAGTAGAAAGTATGTGATTCGGAATGCAGGGATGGTTTATTGAGGCTCACGTGTTAATAACATGTGCTCTATATTTAGAATGGTTTATGTCTTAAAGCTGCAGTGTGTAGAATTTTGGGTTTTATATCCTAGCAGATTTTGTAGAAAGTAATTATAATATCCATAAGTACATTTAATTTAGTGCATAATAGATGAAAACATTTTTTTTTCCACTTAGAAAGGGTCTCGTATATGTCCATATTTCTGCATATTTTGGACCAAGGCCTAGTGCCACCATCTTGAAAGTGTCATAGTTGGAATGTCATCAGGTGCATTGTTTAGAATTTAGAATTGTTCTTGTCCTTGAAGGCCACTGTAGCTTCTGTTATTATTCCAAAGGGGTGGGGTTACCCAGGGAGCGTTGCATTCTAGAACTTTCTAGAACTTTCTTGATGATGTCATATTACACACTGCACCTTTAAAGGTGGAGTCAGTGATTCTGGAGGATGTTATTTTGTCAAATTAACTCTCATCAAAATCAGTGAAAATCTCCTCATGATCCGCTAACTGTCTTAAAATGTGTGCGCTTAAAAAACAGAAATCCAGTGTCAATACACAGCCTATGCTCTGTAAACAAACAGGCATGTTGCATACCAGCTAGCTCGGCTGTGTATTAACACCAGATATGTTTTCAGCGCACACACGTAACAGACAGAGGAGGAGTGATTAGTGATTTTGGCAAAAAAAAAAGGTGTTTTGACACCAAACATTCACAAAAACGTCTGACATCACCTTTAACGATCTCTCTTTAGATGTCAAGAACCTCTGTCCCAAACTATGTCATCCTTTCAACCTAAATCACTGACAGTCCCTTTTATTAGTGAAAGTTCACTGAGTTGACTTTTAGAGCAGATGCTGATGCCTGCTGGGGGGGAGGGGGGAGGGGGGGGGGTTAAACCACACAATTCCCCCCACGGTCGGTTGTCTAAAAAAGGCAAGATCAACTCTGCGTTCCAAATCACATACTCTTTCTTTTTACTACACTACATACTAAAGTACAGAAGAGTTTTAGTCTTTTTACTACACTACATACTAGAGTACAGAAGAGTTTTAGTCTTTTTACTACACTACATACTAACTACATACTAGAGTACAGAAGAGTTTTAGTCTTTTTACTACACTACATACTAAAGTACAGAAGAGTTTTAGTCTTTTTACTACACTACATACTAAAGTACAGAAGAGTTTTAGTCTGTTTACTACACTACATACTAAAGTACAGAAGAGTTTTAGTCTTTTTACTACACTACATACTAAAGTACAGAAGAGTTTTAGTCTTTTTACTACACTACATACTAAAGTACAGAAGAGTTTTAAGGCCACAAGGGAGAAAAACAAATCAGATAAGGATGATTTTTTTTTCATTACGTCGAGAAATGTCAAGAATAAAGACGATAAATACTCCAAAATGCTATTGGAGTTAGTGGGGCATTTATGTATTTTCAGCATACTACAATTGGCTTGCATGTATTTGGACATCCTAAATCTCTTTCTGGCGTACTACAGAGTATGGAAGTATGGGGATTCGCAGGGCAAGGGGGAATGGATAGACGGATGTAGCAGAAGCCCCCCCACTCCCTTCTTTGCTGGCTCTCCTCCTAAGCTATGATGTAATTGTTTAATAGCGCTGACCCAATACTTTCCAGACTAGAGTCCCAGCAGGGATTGCAGTGCATTTTCTACGGTCTCCCCCACACACGCAGAAGAAAAGCCAGAGTTAAGATCTTTACTTCATTTTTACAACATTTCATACACACACACACACACACACACACACACACACACACACACACACACACACACACACGCACACAAACACTTTTTCATGTAATCCAAGGATTTTACAGAACAGATTTTTGGATAAAGCCGTTGTTAATTTTTATAAATTGAAACAATACTATCTACAGGTCTTAAAAATGCATTTTCTGCCTGTTTTTTAAGAAGAAAGCGTATCATTGATCAAGAAGAGATTAGCAGCATATGAACAAATCCTTCTGTTATAACCTTCAGAATAGACCTCAGAATGATTATGGAGAGTTCAGTTTCGATAAGATTTTTTTAGTTTCAGAATATTGGAAAAAAAAACTAATGTTCAGATAAAGGCCGCTAAAAATTCTAGTATAAGAGAAATATACAGACGCAAACAGACAAGGTTTAGTCAAAAAAACACCTGAATGTACATGTTGGACCTTTGATTTATACTTGATGGAAAGAAGACATATTATGGAATAAAAATAGCCAAAATAATCAAAATTTACCAATACTTGAAAAAGAATGTTTTTCCCAGCAGCATAGCACTTTAAACCACACCACTTGTACTTGATTCAGACTGTCTATTGATCATTGTATAACATTATACCTCACTCTATCAGTCAGTGCGTTTACATGCAGACTCATAATCGGGTAAATAAACAAATAAGACTTCAACAGGACTTGTAAACTGCATGCAAACACCTTTTTCCGATCTACTTCTTACACAAATCAGCACATTAACGGACAAGAGAAGTCGGATAAGAACACCTAGATAACTCGTTCATAGCCGGCATTCTACCTGCATGTATACAGGGATCGCATATCGGTGTTTGCGTTCTGCGCTTGCCCGAGAATCTCTGTCTAGGACCCTGTCTAGAAATTTCACAAGGAAGTGGAAGGAGACGACGTAATAAATAGTAGGGTTGTTGCCAGAAGGGAACCGAACGTGGCTCTTTAACCACTTGTTGAAAGGGCTACAGCGCCACCTTTGTGGGGCGACTGTGGCTCAGTTGGTAGAGCGGGTCGGCCGATGATCAAAGGGTTGGAGGTTCGATCCCCGCCCTGCCACCTGTGTCATAGTTGTTGTGTCCTTGGGCAAGACACTTCACCCACCTTGTCTCGTGTGAATGTCGATAGTTAGCCTGCTATCGGTGTATGAATGTGTGTGTGAATGGTAACGTGTAAATGGGAACAGGTCTCCCTTGCAAAAGAGTCTTCGGACTCAATGGGATTTACCTGTATAAATAAAGGTTAAAAAAAAAAAAAAAAAACTAGCATAGCGGAGTCAGCCATGCTCCGGCCATTTATCGAACATTTCAAAGGCCATGTATACTCAAACAAGTGACGCGGTCCGTTCGAGTGGCAAGTTCAGTATATGTCTTAATCCAATCTAGTTGTTCCATGGAAACGCACTGAGTGACCTTATAACTGTATGTTATTAAAGCTGGGGTATGTGATTCCTGATTGGTCAAAATTAACATGAGCGGTACACTTTGACCAATCAGAGCGAGGCTCCGATTCTCTGCTCTTATTGGCTGTTGGGACTGTCCATTCACTTTGGCACGACTTTGTTGGTGTAGAGCGTGTCAGGGAGGGACCATAGGGGAGGGACCAAAGAGAACAAGTGGAGCGGTTGAGGTATTTGGATTCAAATCTCTCTCCCAACTGCCATTTTCTCCCCAAATTCTTCACCCCAGCTTTAAGCAGTGACCTTATGTTATTAATGAAATACAACACCCATGGCCTAGTCCTTTTTACGCAACCTGCACCATCTGTTTGACTGACTAAACTCATAACTTCTTCAGGGAATACGTCTGTTGCATGTTTGGATCTCACACTGTAATATACAACACATTTGGAATCTCAGGCATCCGCGGTATCTAGTTTGACCCCAGGACAGCCACAAGAACAAAGCAGGAATATATTCGATTGATGTGTCCACACGATTGGCCACTAAAATATGTTCAATTCAATTCAAACATTAATATTAAAGACACATTTTGTAATTTCGCCTTCAATGTAGATATTAGTGAAACTAGTGAGGACCTTTCTGGTGAGTTTTTTAAACATCTGCAGTCCTCACTTAGTCGGCACCAGAAATGCTAGTCGATTAGAAATATATCATTCTTACCCGTAGCTATGTACTGTATTTCCCAACTTTTTTTAGACATCCAATCCATTTTAAAGCTGGGGTATGTGATTTCTGATTGGTCAAAGTTAACATGAGCTGTACACTTTGACCAATCAGAGTGAGGCTCCGATTCTCTGTTCTTATTGGCTGTTGGGACTGTCCATTCACTTTAGCACCGACTTTGTTGGTGTAGAGCGTGTCAGGGAGGGACCATAGGGGAGGGACCAAAGAGAACAAGTGGAGCGGTTGAGGTATTTGGATTCGAATCTCTATATCCCAACTGCTATTTTCTCCCCAAATCCTCCACCCCAGCTTTAACCTTGCCTTTAAAAGGTGGAGTCAGTGATTCTGTGAGAATGCTTGGGACAAGTAGCAGATCATGAGGAGATATTCCCTGATTTTGACAAAAAAAAGTGATTTTTTCAACAAGCATTCTCAAAAAAATCACTGACTTCACCTTTAAAGTGGCTAGTTAGCTATCATGTTTAGCACAAAACACTTTATTCACTTTTTAGGGTTTGTGAATTAGATTAGCTTAGACCCAAAATAACCTGAATGGACATGGTTTATGCAGTAGGTTTGTCTGTTCGAACTCCGGTGTTTTTTAATCATTTTCAGCGTATATCCAGTATAGATAACAAGCGTTGGTGTAATTTGTGTGTGTGCATTCAACGCTTGTGTAATTTTTTTGTTATGTTCCCTGCGTTCCAAATCACATACTCTTTCTTTTTACTACACTACATACTAAAGTACAGAAGAGTTTTAGTATTTTTACTACACTACATACTAAAGTACAGAAGAGTTTTAGTCTTTTTACTACACTACATACTAAAGTACAGAAGAGTGTTAGTCTTTTTACTACACTACATACTAAAGTACAGAAGAGTGTTAGTCTTTTTACTACACTACATACTAAAGTACAGAAGAGTGTTAGTCTTTTTACTACACTACATACTAAAGTACAGAAGAGTGTTAGTCTTTTTACTACACTACATACTAAAGTACAGAAGAGTTTTAGTCTTTTTACTACACTACATACTAAAGTACAGAAGAGTTTTAGGGCCACAGACAGGAGAGAAAAAAAAAAATCAGATAAGGAAGATTTTTTTTCCATTATGTCGAGAAATGTCAAGAATAAAGACGAATACTCCAAAATGCTATTGGAGTTAGAGGGGCATTTCTGTATTTTCAGCATACTACAATTGATGTGCATGTATTGGGACGTCCTAAATCTTTTTCTGGCATACTAAACAGTAGGGAAATATGGGGATTGGACCGCAGGGGTTGTTTATTTTTTTACCTTGTGGAAGCTTCCGTGGAATATCCTCTTGACGGGCTCGCTGTCGAACGTGACTCTCTGTGTCTCACCACGCTCGTCTTTGTTATAGAAGGAAACCGTTTGTTTGGAGGCTGAGAGAGACGGAGACAGAGACAGGAGAGAGATGAATGAACAACACACACACACACAATGAATGAACAACACACACACACACACACACACACACACACACACACACACACACACACACACACACACACACACACACACACACACACACACACACACACACACACACACACACACACACACTCATTGGCATTACTTAGATTACTGAGTTCAACGATAAAAGTAACTGTCTCCGGGTGCTCCGGTGTCGTAGTGGATACTAAAGATGGCATCATCCACCACTGCCTCAAGTCTTTCCACAATATCAAGTGATGAGGTGAAGATGTATTTAGTTGTTTATTCTATAGTACTTCTTCTTCTTCTTGGTCTTCCAACAGGTGCATTTCCCCAGGACGCCCACT